>JAJJWW010007457.1:600000-753955 GCA_023531295.1 Papaver armeniacum
TCTAGAGTCGATTCTCCTTTAACCTTAGGTTTCCACTGAGACCCTGTAGGTTAACGACTTGAAGACTTCATTGGGATTTTGAAGCCAGACCCAACTATTTTATTTGTAGTTGCGTGATCTGATCTTGTTGTTTCTATCGCATTTGAGTGCAATCGTAAGATTGGCTTAAGATTAATTTCTCCGATAGGAAAGATATAAAAGTAGTCACAAACATCTTTGTCTCATCGTTTGTGATTCCACAATATCCTGTTTCGCTAGTCGATTAAGATTATTGTGAGGTGATTGATATTTCTAGGCTGTTCTTCGGGAATATAAGTCTGGTATATAAATTGGTTCCTGTTCATCTTGATTTATCAAAAGACGGAGCAAAACTCGTAGGTATTTATGTGGGAGACAGATTAATCTATTCCTATAGACTTTTCTGTGTGATACAGTTTTCTTTATTAAAGTCTTCAACTTTGAGTCGTAACAACTCTTAGTTATGGGTGAGATCAGCTAAGGGAATCAAGTATGTAGTATCCTGCTAGGATCAGAGACGTAAGGAGCGTAACTGTACCTTGGATCAGTGTGAGATTGATTGGGGTTCAACTACAGTCCAAACTGAAGTTAGTTTGTAGTATTCTAGTGTTTGTAGCGGCTTAATACGATGTGTGTATTCAATCTGGACTAGGTCCCGGGGTTTTCTCGCATTTGCGGTTTCCTCGTTAACAAAACTACCAGTGTATCTGTTTTATTTCTTTTCCGCATTATATTTTGTTATATAATTGAAATATCACGAGGTTGTGCGTTGAATCGATCATTTGGGAAATCAGACCATTGGTTGTTGATTGAAATTGATTGATCCTTGAACATTGGTCTTTGGTACCGTTCAAGTTAATTTCTCTTGTATTCAATTAAACTCGCAGATTTCTATTTGCTTGAGTAAGTATTGAATCGAGAAATTGAGATATAACTCCTTGATATACTTTTTATTAAGATTGATTCTGACTGTCTAGTTGATTCTCTTAAAAGTATATTGGAGTTAGTCCATACAGATTGCTAAGCGAATTATTGGGTGAAGTTGTTGTACCCCCACTTTTTCAATTGGTATCAGAGCAGGCAAACACGTATAAAGACCTTATAAGTCTGTGTTTGTAGCAATCTGACTCTATGGACAGAAATTTTATCTCCATAAACATACCACCAGTCTTTGATGGCTCAAACTACTTGTGGTGTAAAATCGCTATGCGTGCCTTTCTTCAAGCTCGTGATTTTCAAACATGGGTACGTCTTGTTATGGCTATACTCCTCCGGTTGATACAGAAGGCGATGTGTATAGACCTAAGGATATTGGTGCATATACTCCATAAGAAATCCTTGCTGCAAAGCAAAAATTTGACGGATTAAATGCTATCATACATGCCATTACCCCAGATCTTCAGCATCATGTGACTATGTGCTTAAAGTCTAAAGATGCATGGGATATCTTAGAAACTGTATTCAAAGGGAATACCTGCAAAAAAGAAGCAAGGCTTCAAAACCTAAATTCTTATTGGGAAAACCTTCATATGGCAGATGAAGAAACATTTGATGAGTTTAATCACAAGTGTCTGAAATTGTTAATCCATCCTTTGCATTGGGTAAGACTATTCCTGAAAAGGACATTGTGATGAAAATTCTCAGATCTCTGCCATCCATATACGATTCTAAGAAGCATGCCATCGTTGAGGGAAATAAACTTGATACTCTTTCCAAGAATACTCTAATTGGGAAATTAAAGATCTTTGATCCTGAGCATACATCCAAATCTAGAAAGGATGTTGCGTTCAAAGCACAAAAGAACACTAAATTACTTGATAAAAGTAAAAGTGTTTGCATCTCTGAAGATGATCTTTCTGAGGCTGATTCATCAGATAAAGATCTTGACAAGTCAGTCTTGTTGATCACAAGACAATTTAGGGATCTTCTTTTGAAGAGAAGTAAACGGTTCTCCAAAGATAAATCCAGGCCATCAGATAAACCCCATAATCGTGTTCCTACTAAAAATAAGGATTATGATGAAACTGATGACGAGGATATGCGTCAGTGATTTAAGTGTAAAGGTTTTGGTCATTTTGCAAATGAGTGTCCAAATCGAAAGAAATACACTGGGAACAAAGGTCTTGCTGCAACTCTTGATGAAATGTCTGACAACTATGATTCTAATGAAGACGAAAAATAAAGTGTTGCACTTCTTTGTGAAAATATTGATTTTGATAATTGTAGCAATACATACATCAATCTTGATATTCTTTCAGAAGAAAACTCAACCAATCTGGAAGAAAAAGTTGACCTTTCCGTTGGAAACTCTCTGTCTATTTTTTCAGGTTCTAATTTGTGTCTAGCCGCTTGCACATCTCGGATACCTGAATCATATTCAATGTTGACATGTTCATATTGTTCGCTCAAGGGTCATGAACTTTCAAAGTGTTACAAGTACAAACACAAATTGAGACATGTCAACAAACTTCAACGAAGAGCAAATCGATTAGCAAACAAGCTTAAACTTGTTCAAAAGACCGCATAGGTATGTAAGATTTTATCTTCGTCAAAGAAGTTAGTTTCCAAGGATAAGACAAGACCACTGGAAAGAAAGTTACAGTCTAGAAACTATCAGAAACAGGGTTGTATGAATTCCGATCGAAAGGGATATGGTGGACAGATTATTGTTCATCCCAACACAACTTAAATTATGTTGGTTAATGCATCTTGTCTCATGTGCCTGATTAAAAGAGACAAGATTTTGCACACCTCAGGCTTTAAGAAAAACAAAAAAAAAAAAACTTTAGTTGTTTTGATTTTTTTTTGGTTGTTTTTGCTCTGAGAGCAGTGTAAAGTCTAGAATTCATGCCACTTTTCATAATCCAATAGATATTGGAAAGGACTTCCATGTTTAATCAGTAAAATAGGGTTAAAATAGATAATTCTGCGTTTTATAGGGTTGAGAGTTGTGCGTTCACGAACCTGTCTGTTTAAAGGTTTAGTAACCCTACATATCTTTCTCCTTCCCTGAAACTCTTTTTAACCAAAGACTGCTTGTTGAGCTTATTTTGTGACTTCCTCTCACAAACCCATACGCATATGGATACTGCAAGCATCGTGTCTTCTGATGGAAAAAATGTTAATATGATTGTTAAGCCATCAATCATGAAGGATAAAGAAAAATCTCCAATACCTCCAACTTTGAAAAGAAAAAGAAGGAATGTGAGGAATCCAAGAGTTATTCCCTCAAACTCTGAGAAGTTTTCTGATGTTGTTGAAGAGTTGAATGAGACAAGAAAGGAGATTCAGCAAATAAAGGCTTTTGTTATGAGAACTCTTGAGATTCAGAAGGCCCTAGTTCGACATCTTCATCCTAGAAGGTTTGTTGGAATTGACTCCTTTCTTCATGAACCATATGTTCCTATGGCTGTTGACGACAAGGAGTTCGGGGACGATAAAGAATTTTTCAGAGGTCTCAATGCCTAGGAAATCTTCTTGTGAGAATTTTATTCTTGTGTTTTTAAGAAGAATAACTAGAGTTTGGAATAGCCATTATTGTGATTGCACATAGCTATGTCCAACGATTTTCATCTTCAATGTTTTTAGATTTATTTGTTTAAATTCTAAAGTTTATTTGGAAGATGATTTTGCGTATTAATCTTTATGATTTTATATATTGCAATTTGTTATGGGATATGTGTGTTTGCGTCAGTGAACTGTGATTGTCCCATACGTGGTCAAAAGTTAAGTCCTTCATATGTCGATATGCAAGTATTGATAAAAGATTGAATGAACTTTTGACAAACAAAGATTAAGCCTTTTATGTCACTATGCAAATATTGATGGAACAAAGGATGAGCTTTTGTTTACAAAGATTAAGTCTCTTGTATGTCATTGTGCAAATAGTGATGAAAGATAGAACGAATCTTTGTTTATTCCGCAGTATTGATCTTCCATGATCCATATTTTTATGTATATATTGTGTCGCTCCGTAAGTTCTCTTATGTTGAGCATTTCCGATTAAATTAATCATGGGTTCTCTTGTGGTTAATTTAATTGATTTTTGGATACAAATTCACATTCTTATGTGATTTGTTGTTGTCCAAAGAAATCCTTCTTTTCTTATGAAAGTAAGGTCGCTCTTGTTGTTCTTTCGGGAATTACATTTTATCGGGAGAGTTCTTAATTGAACTTGTGCTTAATTGCCAAATATTTGTGGGGAGTGTGGATGTGGAATATTATAGGGGTTATCTTGTATCTTTATTCAAAAGACGAGGTACCCAAATATACCTTAATCTAAAACTTTTCCACCTATAAGTCCTTTCTCCGAAAGTGATTGTCTATGGATCGAGTCGAGACAATACAACTAATCGGTTTACACTTCGTGTGATCGTCTATGGATACGAGATCGAGACAATACGACAACAAGATAACTTGCATGATTGACTATGGATACAAGATCGAGACAATACAACAACGAAGTATGTTTACTTGATAAAGGTTCGGATTTAACCAAACACAATAGGATTGCTATCAAGTAAATATGAATTAACGTTTGTGTATTTTACTTCTAATTATAATAAAACAATTATAATTGCGGAAATAGAAAAGTAAAAGACACAACAAGATTTTTTAACGAGAAAATCGCAAATGCGGAAAAACCCGGGACCTTGTCCAGATTGAATACCCTCAAGATTAAGCCGCTATACAAAATCTAAACCAACTTCGTATAGTTGAGACCAACCAACTAAACATATAGTTCACCTAGTTCAGATCAGTATCCTGCGCCTCCAACTTGCAGTAAGTCACGCACTTGGAACAATTCCTTTGGTTCGTATTCCAAACAGTAAAGGGACAACAAATCTGTTTGGTAACAACTCTTTTCAAACAACGTGATATGAGTTTGACAAAAGGCTCTTCCTTTTATCCCAATAAACTCCTTTTTCGGGTCCTTAGATCTATCTTTTCAACAACTACCAAAGTAATTGTTAATATTATGCAATCAATACTTTTAATCACAAAGAATTGTATTGATTCCGATCTACTCAACTAATCAATCAAATCTATCACAAAGATAAACCGATTATAGTTGGATCCCCAGCCGATCAAGTTTTGTGCACACCAATAAGATTATGAACCCAAATCAGAAATATTCTTCGTCTTCTAATCTTCTTAGATCTTCAATAAACACCTGCACACAATCAACTTGAATCTCTTGTGATCAATCACACACGGAACGGAGTTTCGTATTGGCAACGCAAGTACCTACTCTGTCCCGATTCCGTTGCAAGTAACATTTTAATGTCCGTACAACCTCTCTACGGGCACTTGGAATACATCCAAGGGCATTGCATGGGGGTATGGTCATCAAGAAAACATAGTGGGAAAACCTATTTTTCTTCCACACATACTATCTGTTTTCCTTTGCGACTAGAATTCATGGTTTGACTGTGTATATTTTGAGAATGGTTTTATGCTTCACGATGTGTTTCTAAGAATGGTTATAATGGATGTGTAGATGTGTGAAAAAAAATGATCTCCTTTGATCTTATTTTATAAGAGAAGTCGTGGATATTAATATCAATGATAGTGTATTGATAAGTATAACGAGATATCTATTTCAATGAGATATCAATAACAGTGTGTTGATAAAGGGTGATGAAAATTCTGGCCTAACAATAAAATATCCCGGCCAGAACACGCACTATCTATCAACAATGTGAGTTATGTCGTTTGAGTGTAAACAGGGTGTAGCTTAAAAAAAGTCAAACAAATATTTAACCTGAGCGACTAACTATTAGGCGCTTAGTGGGGGCGCCAAATCTTTAGACGCCAACAACATATTCTAGAAAAGAATATGCTTCTGAGCGCCTAACCATTGGTCGCTAAAGCATATTTTCGAGCGCCAAATGGTTAGTCACTCCTATGTTGATTCAATGCTAGCATCCAAGCAAATGCTTGAACCTCATGTTATCAAGAAAAATGCAACACTTTTGCAACGCTTTTTAGGCTGAATCTTGGATGTTGGATGACCATAGTGGTTAGCCTTACACTAAAACCTCAAATAATATTTTAGTTTGGTTTTGCTGATGTGGGTACCTCTCAAATCCACATAAAGGTCTATCCTAAACGGGATATGTGTTCATCATGGGGAATACAATGATATCCCGAATATCAACCAAGCAAACCCTTGTGCCTATCTCCATGAACCACTCTGAGATTATTGCCCTCCATGATGTGGTTCGTGTATATGGTTAACGTTTATCATTACACATATTCGAGGGATATGTGGTTTGAGTTCCACCACTGAAGAGCCAACTTGCATTTACGAAGATAATGCAGCTTGCATCGAACAGAGATAAAGCAAACATATATCAAGGGTGATAATACGAAGCATACATCACCGAAGTTCTTTTACAATCAGCAACAACAATTTCTTCTAAACATTCTAGTTAATAAAGTAAAGTCTGATGAAAATTGGCGACTTATTCACTAAGACATTACCTAAGTCCATATTTGAAAGACATCCGAGGAATATTGGACTAATAAAAATGTCCGAACTTCTGTGACTGCTTGTGAAATAGATAGGATTATATTGAAATGAAGAAATTGTCCTGCATCAGGGGAGCACTTGATGGTATGTTGAACTATTTTCCTTCACTGGGGTTAGTTTTCCCCCACAGGGTTTTGTTACTCGGCAAGGTTTTTAAGGAGAACAATACATAAAATACAATCAGGGGGAATGTCGTTATCAGGGGGAGCATCCAACAATGCGATATTGACGTGAAAGTGTTGAACTCTTTTGCTTAACCAAGGTTACTTTTTCTCACTGAGTTTTGTTACTCGATAAGGTTTCTAATGAGACCAAATGTAGCACCAGAAATATAACTTCTCAGTTGAGGTTATTCTTCTCCTTTCAAGTGTTCAGGTTTTACCAAGTGGTTTTCCTTGTATCTCTTTCGACTAGTTTTTGCATTGATGGTTTAGAATAAGCAACGATTTTGTAAAGATGGACAAATGTAAACTCTTTTCTTTTCTTGTCTTTTTTTTTTTTTTTTTTTTGATCAATACTCTTTTCTTGTCTCTTGCAACATATGTTTGCATCTTTATTACATAGAAATATTTAAGCTAAATAATCCAATCAGTAATACTAGAAAATAGTATCGTACAAATTTTTACATTCAACTCACTTCTTTGTCTGGTAGCTATTTTTCATTGTTAAAAAATTAAGTTGCTCATGGGAGCCATATACATTTTTGAAAACCCAAAAGATACAATCCGACGGAACATGTATATCACCGGAGATCAATTATATCAAACTTCATACTAGGATTCATGTAAACTTCTGTACATTGATCGTAGATTGGCCCGCCATCAGGTGGCTGCTGATGTGTATGGAAACCACGTTGTGGGCATTTTCTAATGACTGACATGCCTCCAGGAGATGTCAATCTGAAAATACCGTACTTTCTGCATACAAGTTGCACATAAAAATGAAACTAAGAGGTTGTTACAGCAATAAGCTAAAAATAGATCAGCATGGAGGGAACGTTACCTAGAACTATCTTTTGGAGCCATAACAATTGCAATAGCTTCAGGCAACATAATCTGAAAGCATAGATAGAGGAAAGATGAGGAACAAACAAGTTTGCATGTGTGTGTGTGTGTGTGAGAGAGAGAGAGAGAGAGAGAGAGAATAACGCACCTGATATGAGTAATGAGTGTGAACGTCGACCGATGACATGAAACATGACTGAGTAGGATGTGTCTGATCAACATATAAAAAAGAACGGTGAATGACTAATTGGTTATTTTCAGCACCAATCAAGATATAAAAAAAAAAATCAGGTGAATGACTAATCATTGGTTGCCTAATTCAAGAACTAGAAGCAGGAACTAGACAACGTTGGTCAAACGGATGCATAGATCTAATATGATGTGGTTTGTATCTTGTGCAGACCCGACTAGCATGATGTGGCCATGTTGGACGGCCCTTTTGGTTTTGTTTTATGTTTTGCTTCAAATAGCCATTATAGATTTTGACGGTTTAGACTCAGACACTCTTTTGGTATTGTTATTCTAATATGCAGCATCTGAGTACTTCAATCTCATCATGTGGATATAGGTTGTCTTCAATCACCAACAGATGATTGGTAGAGAAACCACTCAACCAGCAAGCTTAGAAGCAATAAGAAGTTTTTAAAAGTATCAGGCATAACAGCATATTGCTTGGGATACTAATGAACCTTAGTGATAGCTCAACAATTAGTAATATTAACAACTAGTAATATAACTGAGACCTCACAAGTGGTAATATTAATGATTGACCTAAGCTTTATGAAACCATCGAAGAGTAAAATGCTTCAGAAAAAAAAAAAAAAAATCAAAGAGTAAAATATGTTGATTAATAACAACTAACAAAAAGAACTCACATGTATCCATCCAAGAGGAAAAAGAGACTGCTTATCCTGAACATCAAATATTTCCTCTTCATTTGTTGTCTGACACTGATCACAGAAACCATATAGAAATTATTAGTCATACAAAAAAATCTGCAGCATTCAGCGCAAATGATAGTAAAAATTAATTACAGTGTCTGATGTGGACTCCTGCTTTGGTATGATAAGAGCTGATACATAGAATTTTCTGTTTTTCTGCACAGCCAAAAATGTAAGGATCATTGACAAACTTTACAAAAGGCTATTTGAAACCAAGGAGATTAATGTTTTTAACACCTACAAGTAAACCTGCAAGGACACCACAAGTTTCTAAGTTCTTTTTAGTATTTGACGAAGCTAGTCTCAAAAACGTTTCCATCACGGCAGTCGACTGAGACAGAAAAGAAAAAAGGATCAATAAGAAAAAGCAACTGTAACATAATACAGCTTTATCATTAAAATACATAATAAAGCCAAAAAGTGGTCATGGATGAAAAGACCAATGATGCATCCATGATCTTTACTAGGTGATGACAAAAAAGAAGCTTCCTGAAATTTTTGTCAGATAATTACTTATCACAAGGCAAATATGTAGTAGAATGCACAACATGTAGTTAAGAATCTCACAATGTGCAGTTCCAGCGGGGATTTGGATCGAGCAAGTTCATCGGGTAACGAATCCATCCCACATCCTGCCTCGGTAACTTGCGGTGAGGAGGCGGGGATTAAATCATGTACATCTGCAAGGACAGGTGGAGGAGACGGTTGTCTAACAATTTCAACTCGTGTAGGAAGTTCTATCGCATCCAAGGAAATCATTGGACGAGGCTCCTCGGTATTAAGTGGTTGACTATCATTATGCAGCGAAAGCACCACCTCAAGAGTAGATTTTCCAAATTCAGTATTTGAACTGCCATTTTGAATCATTGGCAGTGGCTGCTGCAAACTGTTTTTCCAAGAAACCAGGAGATGAAGTGGAAAAATATATAGCATCAAAGATGATTATCAGAAACTTGAGGAATGTGTATACTTCTCCCTATAACCCAATCACACTCCTTTTTAGTACCCTGTCTACAAGGAAACTTAATCGCCTTTATTTTAACAAACTATAGTTGTAACTTGTACAACTGACAAAGCACTTCTCTTTTTTATTGGCGAGGGGAGGGAGATAGTATATTTCAAAAAAAACTTAAGTTTTTCTAACCTTGGGATTTCAATTGGAGTGAAATCTAAATTGCTTGGATATTGAACCTGGACCGCAAGAAGGAAAAAAAAAAAGAAAAAAAAAAGTCAATATTGCTAACATAATGGACATGGTTTCTACTTAAAGAAAGTGAACAGATCATACCCTTGTGTTACTTTTGGGTGGCTGCCACTGCCCAGAAAGTCCATTTGGACCAAAAATGGAGTGCTTTGATAATGTCTCTTCTGAAGGACGTGGTACAGTTAAGTTGCTAAATGAACAATCAAGGAAGCATGATTAGTACAAATTCAAACTTTTCTTCACCAACTTCAATAACAATGAAATATACGTAGTTTGAAAAAGGAAGGCGGACTATTAAGTATTTGCTACCTCCAAATTATGATCTTAAGACACTGGTCAAATTTTAGGATTTCAACAATGGACTGACACCTATAGCCTACAAATTTAGGCTTCATCGATTACTTAGAAACTAAAAGGATAGACTGGGATATCAACATGATTCACAAAAAATCTTTCTTACAGACAAAATTAGCCTGAGGAGACAACTTGGCAAAAATGACTTTAGACTCAAAGAGGTAATACTGCTGCCTACGGTCATAAAGTAGAGTTAAAGAGTTAAATGGACTCTAGTCTGCAGAGAAAAAATAAAATAATTGTAGATCATGGCACAGACTAGTGATTACTCGGACAGCTAGCAACCTGATTTTACTTCAACCACAAAATACTTACAATTTGCGAAATTGTTCCTCTACAGGCTGACCATATGAAAAATTATCTCGCTGGATTAATGGGTTCTGGATTGTGCTTCCTCGCCCAACAGAACGTGGTATCTGGAAGATTTGAACAAAATATAAATTAAAAAGGAGTATCAAACAAAATCGAGAGCAAACTCACTGATAACTTCGCACACTATGAAACTTGATTATTACTGTCTTCTGACTCCTGCTTTATTTTTCTTTACTTTTTTTTTTTTTTTTTTAACTTTAAACTCCATCCTTCTAATTTAGCTTTTCAGTTCAACGATGTAACAGATATACACAAGTAAGTCTGAAAGGCTCCAACAACTTAATAGAGAACTTAGACATACCTTTCCAATCTCGTAATTTGGTCGAGCCTGATTTTTAGCAGGAGGCCACTCTAATGAAGGATCATACGCATCCCATCCATTTTCCTTCATGGTTCGTTTTCTGTTCAATTCATTGATCTGCAGCTGTACTTCTGGCTTTAATGATTCCAGCTCACTCAGAACATTCAATAATCTCTACATAAAAAAGGACATTAGTTAAGACATTTCAATTGAAAAATGATTAAAAAAAATAAAAAATTAACTGAGATATACCTTTCCAAATGATTGCCTTTCTCTCTGTAAAATGAACTGGTAATCCTTATGGCATGGTATGGTGTCAATGATCAAACTGGAGTAAGGAAAATCAATTAGTATTGAAAGTACCGTAAGTCCGTAACTGAGATACATACATTCAGCACAAGATGTTAGTGCTGCTTCAGCACCAAAGTTATTACATCCTTCAGTTTAACAGCCTAATTCGTATATGACCTCCAAGTGAAGTGAAACGTTAAAGCTTTTCATCATTTCTTACCTTGAAAATCGTAACAGCATAATATATAGATCTATAATATTCCTCTCGGCTCGAAAAATGGCAGCCTAGAAAATTCAAAATTGAAATTTATTAGCTGAAAGTTCATCTACCAAAATCGCGTGCTTTGGTAATAATTTGGTGGAACAGTTCCAGACCTCTTCTCATACAATAAGCAATATCATGAAAGAGAAAAGCAGTAACCACCAGTCAGAAATGCATGCCTATGTTCAGACTTCAGTATGGAAACAAAATGACAACTATAAATATATGAAGGCAGGGGGATAACAGCATTGAGGCAAGCAGTCATGAAAGTTTCAATGACTTAACACTTTCAGGATTAAGTAACATACGAAAAATTAAGAAATCCCCTTTCCATTTTTGCACTTTGGGAAAATTACATTCACTAAAAAGATGATCCCGTACCGAGAATTTAGCAATTCATGATATTCAAATTTTGATGTCCTTATCACTGTTATCACAAACTCCACCCTCCCACAATTGACTAATACCCTAAACATATAAATTGCTCTTCTCCATCCAAGTTAGCTCATTATACAACCTAGCTTGAAACAAACTCTCTATATCGTACTACTTGTTGATTATGGATACCTTTCAACACCAAAGTTCGATTCAGTGAGTGGATAAACATCAAGAAGGAAAGGAAATAACTCCTCCAGATGCACATTATAAGAGCTAGTTCCTATGCTATAATTAGGCAGAATCTCTAGTATCATAATTTTAAGCTATCCATGACACCTATCTACTAGTATGCAAAAGATCAAGTACTTACAAACTCTACGATTTTTCTTCCGTTACATAATCTCAAGCTATCAGTCTCCACAATGCTTCAAACTCTTCCCCTTTTCAGGAGATGATTAGTTTTTACCTTAAGATTTCATATAATAAATATTTCTAACAACACAGTGAATTGAGGATTTTTGCTTAGTTTGTTATAGAATCAAATAGTGTTTTAGCTTCATATTCCATGATCGAATTCCAAAATTTCCTAAATCAAAGGGTTATAATCACAATCAAGTTTTCGATTGCAGAATTAAAATTGAAAAAAAATACAGAAGAAAAACCTGTTTGAGGAGATTATCAGCGATACGGTAGTAGAAACGAAGAGAGATTCGATTCTCAACAGGAAGTTTCTGAGCACTATCAGCAACGCTGATTGCTCCTGATGTACTCCTCTTCATCTTCTCTATCAATCTCTCTCGTTCTCTCTCTGTTATTTAGGGTTTTCAGGGACTATAAAATCAACATTACCAGTATTTTTCCCCAAAACCTAATTTGTGAGGGAGTAATGGGGAAGCTGTTGAGAAGTTGAGACAAAGAGAGAGGAAGAAGAGGAGGGTCAAATTGTTTTTAAACTTTCTTTAAAGGCATGATTAAGGTGAGGACATTTGAGTGCTGTTGAAATTTAGTTTTATTGATATAGGCAGACAAACATTTTGAGGTTAGGCAATCACTAGCTGCCTATTGGGACAATTGGGCAGCAAGATAAGGCCCATTGTTATGTACAAGGTTAAAAAACCTGTTTGTAATTTAGGGGTGAGCATGGGCCTGTATGACCGGTTTTTCACCTCATCCGCATCCAATCCAATTAGGGGTGAGCATGGGCCGGTATTCTCCTCATCCGCATCCAATCCATTGCACTACGGATCTCAAATTTGGCATCCGCATCCAATCCATATCCAACGGATTTGCATCCAATGGATGCACGGATGGACGGATTGGATGCGGATAATCCAATGGATTTGTTTTATTTAAAATTTACACTAAAGAAAATAAAGCTAACACAAATGACTCCTTATAAAACCTACATATCCTATATATGTATACAAATATAAAAATGCCATGTACAACACCCCAAGCAAATATCTTAAAAATTCTTAAATGATCCATAATATTTTCTAGAACTATATAAATCCCCTTAATTTAACGGATATGGATGTCCAACGGATTTTCAAGGTTGCATCCGGGCCCGATCCGATATCCGTTGGATTTCAAAAATTCCATCCGCATCCAACCCATTAACGAACGGTCCGGACATCCATCCGCAAATGAACGGTTGATCCCGGTTAAATCCACGGATTACGGGCCAAATGCTCACCCCTAAATCCAATACATTGACGGATTTCAAATTTGGCATCCGCATCCAATCCACATCCAATGGATACACTGATGGACGGATTGGATACAGATAATCCAATGGATTTGTTTTAGTTAAAATTTATAATAAAGAATATAAAGCCAAGACAAATGACTCCTCATAGAACCTACATATACTATATATGTATAGGAAGATAAAAATTCCATATACAACACCCAAAGCAAACACCTTAATAATTCTTAAATGATCCATAGTATTTTTTTAGAACTATATAAATGCACTTAATTTAACGGATATGGATGTCCAACGGATTTTCAAAGTTGCATCCGGGCCCGATCCGTAATCCGTTGGATTTCAAAAATTTCATCCGCATCCAACCCATTAATGAACGGTCCGGGCATCCATCCGCAAATGAACCGTTGGTCTCGGTTAAATCCGCGGATTACGGGCCAAATGCTCACCCCTAGTTTGACATACAAGGAGGTATGGGCAAATGAGTTGGGCCATTATGGAAAACTCACCACGCGACAGAGTTTCTGGCGAATGATGTTCATTAAAGCGCTAACATTAATGTGAATATCGACAACGTCATAGTTAACATCGCTCGATTTAAGTAGACTACAGCAACATTTCAAATTAAAATGAAGTGTTTCATTGTAGTCGTTGGATGAGGAACTAATGAGCAGTAATCAGACCAGCGAGCGACATCATGATTATCGCTGGCGCTGGAATGACCAACGAGCAATATTATGATCATATAGCAATGTACACTCTATCGCTCGTTAGAAACTCTGTCGTGTATGCCTAAGTGGTATATTCCGATTTCTTGATTTCTACTTCTGGAGAAGCAGAAGCATATATATTTTTTATTCTCTTACAGTTGTTGATGGTGGTTTTTAAACAAGGGGTAAAATCGTAAAACCCCATGACCTAGTGTTACCCGCAACACATTAACTAAGAGCATTTAACTCAGGTGTAAATAATTAATAGGGGTATTTTTTCAAAATACCAGATTAGGGTTTTCGACCACGTAACCCTAATTCCAAAACCAAGCCGCACATGCGCGCGCCATGGCAACAATGCCAAACCAAGCCGCACACTGCGCACCATGGCAACAATGCCAAACCAAGCCGCACATCGCGCACCATGGCAACAATGCCGAACCAAGCCGCACATCGCGCACCATGGCAACAATGCCGAACCAAGCCGCACACTCGCGCGCACCATGGCAACAATGCCAAACCAAGCCGCACACTGCGCACCATGGCAACAATGCCAAACCAAGCCGCACACCGCGCACAGTGGCAACAACGCCAAAACCAAGCCGCACACTGCGCACCATGGCAACGATGCCAAACCAAGCCGCACACTGCGCACCATGGCAACGACGCCAAAACCAAGCCGCACACTGCGCACCATGGCAGCGACGCCAAAACCAAACTACATATCGCACACATTGGCAACCATGCCAAACTAAGCCGCTACGCCATTGGCACATGCCAAATATAGCGCCCTAGGCTTGCAAAACGTGCAACTAGGTCAACATGGCCGTACGTGCCATTGGCACATGCCAACACGTACCACAAGCCATATTTCCAAGCCGTTATGCCATTGGCACATGCCAAATATAGCGCCCTAGGCTTGCAAACCATGCAACCTAGGCCAAGTCGGCCACGCATGCCATTGGCACATGCCAACATGCTCGCCGGGTAGCTTTTCCTACCAAGGCCACGGCCCTAACGGCCACGCATGCCATTGGCACATGCCAACATGCTCGCGGTAGCTTTTCCTACCAAGGCCACGGCCCTAACGGCCACGCATGCCATTGGCACATGCCAACATGCTCATCGGGTAGCTTTTCCTACCAAAGCCACGGCCCTAACGGCCACGCATGTTATTGGCACATGCCAAACACACACGCCGGGTAGCCTAACTTGCAAACCGTGTAACCTACCACCAAGGCATTCCGCACATGCCATTGGCACATGCCAAACACACACGCCGGTAGCCTAACTTGCAAACCTGCAACCTACCACCAAGGCATTCCGCACATGCCAAACACACACGCCGGTAGCCTAACTTGCAAACCGTGTAACCTACCACCAAGGCATTCCGCACATGCCATTGGCACATGCCAAACACACACGCCGGTAGCCTAACTTGCAAAAACGTGCAACCTACCACCAAGGCATTCGCACATGCCATTGGCACATGCCAAACACACACGCTGGTAGCCTAACTTGCAAACCATGCAACCTACCACCAAGGCATTCCGCACATGCCATTGGCACATGCCACACACGCCACTAGCGGCTCTGCATTGCCACTTACACTCAACGTACAACCTACCACCAAGGAATTCACACATGCCATTGGCACATGCCACGCACGCCACTAGCAGCTCTGGCATTGCCACTTGCGCTCGAAGTACAACCCGCAACAAGGGCATTCCGCACATGCCAATGGCACATGCCACACGCGCCACTAAGCGGCGCCACTTGCACTCAAGGTGCAACCAACACTCGAGATATCAACACAACCGGGGATGCTTTCCGGGGTTTTGGTTTGGCGGTCACGACTTGCGGCGTACACTACGCTCACATTAAGAAAGCGTGAAAAGGAATAAAGCGGTCAAATAAATGAGGAAATAATGGTGAAAACGTTTTCACCCATTAACACCATGCGGTTACCACCTCCTCCCATTATTTCACCCTTTACTCTCTTCCTTCATGAGACCATGGTACGTTTCAATCTCGACTTGTATAAATAGGTCTTACCTATTTCCACCGGACAACAAGTCTCGGTCGGGAGAAAAATACTACACTCTCGGAAAGGAAACTTTGCAAGCTCTCCCAAAAGCTTTCATCTCTTGCAAGCTTCCTAAGCTTTTACTTTACGATACAAGTCGAGATACTACCATCCCGTAATTATTATGGTCTCAACACCTTTCTTTGCTTCCCTCCCCAAATCAACCCTTCTCCTCCACTTTGTGACCGAAGCAAGTCCGGAACGGCCATTTCTTGGTTTAGGCGGACTTTATGCAGTTGATCTCTCGAATCTATAAAATGCTCACGTAAAGCACATTTGTTTAGGGTTTGAACCAGTTTCTCACTCACCACCGAAATTACCGAAATCGGCGTAAACGATTTGCACCCATAAACAATTGGCGACCACAATGGGAGGATTGATCTATCGGCTACAATGTCGATCTGTCGATCTCGTTCTTCGACCCGGATGTCAAGATGGTAGGGGAAGGCGACTCAATCCGACGCAACTACCGGACAACCCGGCTACTAGTTGTAAAAACTACATGAGAAAACCGGGGACTCGCCAAGATGCTACCAGCGATTGGGGACTTGTTTGGCGATGCTACCAAAAAACCGCCTTTTTACATAGAGAGGGGCATGTTCGCAAAAACCTATGAAGTGAGTAAATTCAGATCGCGCAAGATATACGATTGGTTTTTAGGTTCTTAGTAAAACCATTATACTACTGAGTATTGTGCCTATTGCTAGCGCACACTTTCATAAAAGCAATATTCCTTTCCCAAAACATAATCAGAGTTATATTATCAAAACCATTCATCCCAGAAATAATCCAACATCCTCAAAAGCTACCAGCTGTCTACTAAAACTGGTCAAACCTTGAACCAGACATCCAGTATGTCTTTCAAAAAAAAAAAAAAAAACCTAAATGAAAGTTTAACAGAGAAACATTCAAGGAAAATCATCCAAAAGAGGTCTGTTCTTCTTGGAGAAAGTCAACTTTGCATCTTTAAGAGCCGCTCTCTTCATAGTCAACATCTTGGAAAGCTTTTCGAGTTCTACCTCCTGTCGTGCAATCTCCTCGGCGGAAAGGCTTTCGGTTCTTTGCATCTTTCAACTTTTGGATCTCAGCAAGGCCTTCGACAAACCACAAAGTGTTGAACTCCTTTTCTACGCACACGTCGCGATGATGCTCCCAGTCGGCAATAACGTCTTCAGAAACGGTGTGACCAGTCAACCCACGCATATCCTCGATGGAAGATAAAGCCTCTTCCGCATGCCTAACCAGCGCCCATTCTAAGACGATCCAGCGCCTACCAGACGCGCATGCCAGAAGCGCTTGCCAGACGCGCTTACCAGACGTTCTTACCAGACACGCTTGCCAGACGCACATGCCAGGCACACATGCCGCACGCGCATGCTAGCCGCTGATACCACACTCTGTGCTAACAGTTTGCATCCTTCCGGCGCTAACATCTTGCGCCCTTCCAAGACCATCCTCGCCCTTTGAAGCAGGCGCCATGACTCCGTAACTTCGTGATCAAAACCGTGTCATCTCGCACGATACACTTACGATCACCGAACCGAGAGCCGCTTCCGCCACCCCAACGGTTCTTCAAGCATGGAAGCTTCAACCGTCACCAGAGACGCTACTCCACCATCAGGGCAAGATACTGGAAGATCCGGAAGAAGCCGACCTCCTTTTAGCACTGTTGATTTGATGAAAAGACAAAAGATACTTCAGCAGGACATGCGTTCATAGATGAAGAGGCTCGCGTTGCTCTTGAACGCCCAGTAGAAGGGGATAACCAATCCAATTTCGTCACACGTAAAGATCAGGAAAGACTTCTCCAAAATCGAAAGCAAAGGAAATCAACAACTCTCCTGAGTTCACGGAGACCCTTCTCCCGTCAGGACCCGCACGACGGGAACTTCGCCCAAAAAGTCGTACAGTCTATGATGAAACATTTATGTGAGATTCTATGTTTCTCCAAGGCGCAGCGTCAAGACATATTTGCACCCCTCAAACGCACTGCATCAGGAAAGAAGGCGTTTCCAGCCAGGGAGCCGTTCCCAAACCCCAACCCTCCTAGAAAGCACGATCGATAGATGGAACCGGGACTCTAACCTCTTGTTCTCTTGAGGGATGTCGAGTTCGACAGAACGTGACGCGGCCTCCGACTTCAAAATGGTAACCGTCAAGGCTCTGAGAGTTGCAAGACATCGTTTCAACGTTCTCTCCAGAAGTAGCTCCGCATCAACGTTCTCTCCAGAAGTAGCTACGCAACAACGTTCACCAGCAGCGGTTTCGCTTCAATGTTCGCTTCAACGCCACTCCTTCCTGCAAAGGGTCGTGCCGCCACACTCCCCATATCAAGGAACATAGTCACAACCAGCCAATCTTCGTAGCCATGGACACCTTTTAATCCATCTCTCCAAAACTCGTGATCATGGACAGTTTTCGCTTACGCATCCACCAATCCTTTTACTTCCACGAAGCCCATGGAATGTCACCAACCTACTTTGTTACCACGAAAATGTAGTCTCTCCCGATTACATCTCCTACCAAGAATTGTTATCCCTCATTCGTTGATACCAGGCGGAGCTTCACCGCAAAGAGCAATTACTACAAAGATGGAAACACGTAAACCATACTTGAGGACAAGAGATATACACGGGATCCCGTTACTGTCAAAGCTCCGAAGACACAGTCCACCAAAAATCCGTACCCACAACAAGGTCCTCTACTCTTCAATGGTGCAACGCAAGAATATCATCACCTCTCTGTCTAGAATACGCCTTCAACACTTTACGAGGCCGTGGAGGATCCCGAGCCTGTACTATACAGAATATGTCATCATGTAATTTCTGAGCATCCCAGTGTCACATCCAGAAGAGTACGATAGGCTTATATCAAATCCCGTGGAGGGGATTCAAGGCGATGTAATGAAAGTAGGTTATGCATGGGAACTACCGGCGTGAGGTGCCTTCACTCCCCTCAACCAAAGTTATTACCGATTTCAACATCATCACTATCGAGGTTTTACGAGCCGCGGGAATTTCTCAACATGAAGCCGTACATGTGCACCTAAAACTCCAAAAGCACGCCAGAAAGTTACATTCACGTATTCATCCATGCCATCATATCAAACCGAAGTATGACCGGGGACTTATCACCGCATCCCATTCCGTACGATAGTCCAAGATTCAGAAGATGGTTTGAAGGATTAACTTGGAACAAAGTCCCGGAAGACTTGATAGCGAGACATCTAAGCAATGGAACGTCTCCCTATTTCATCCCGGGCGCGAAGTTTTCGACCATGCACAAGCATACAAAAACAAGATTTCCGGGCGTACAACATCCATGTAAAATCCGGGGTTTTTAAGGAAGGAGATCGGTGCTAAAAATCGCCAACCACACCAAAGAAGAATACCAAATTGCCGACTTTCACAATATTGAGACGATCCGCAACCGGATGATATTAAACTCCAAGGATTCACGGTGTGGACACCATGTTCTCCCACCTTTGAATGGTGACTCTGCAGCGAAAGACGGATGGACATATTCTCCATTTCAAGAATCATCTAAAAAGAAAAGTTCACCACGGAAACCAAGGTGACGAACAAAGACTTCACTACGCTCGTGGTAGCGATATAGCCGTATGTCTTCCATATCCTCGTATAAAGGACCACGAATTCTTTCCGCACAGAAACCGCCAACATTCCGGTAGAATTGGAGGAGAGACACCTCATACGAGTCCCAAGCGAAGAACCGAATAGGGGTATTCATGACAAGAGAGCCCTAAATCGGCGTTCTCCAAGTATGCGCGAGCCAACAAGGTTGGATTTGAAGGGAGGGGAACGACTAGGTCATCCTCGCCGATAACAGTAATGCATGCTCCAACGGGATATCTCTGCACAAAAGGAAAATTTTCCATTCATCAAACAAGCGATTCAGACCTCGCGCCTTCACCTGGAGAACCTGGCTGGTTAGAAGATGGTTCGTCTCTGTGCGACATGACAAAGAGAGAAAATCAACAAGAAGAACCCTTTCTCAAACGAGGGAAATGATGCAATTACTTTGGGTATGAATACGGAACCTTAAAAAAAAGGAAAGGAAGCAATGAGGGACATAACGCTTCCAGATTTTAGCATGAATAATGCCCTGATTGAAGCCGCGCGCGTGAAGGAAGGAAAAACAAGGAAACTTTGCTATCTGTAGAAACACCTACTCCCTCCTTGTTTACACCGGTCCCACCAGCTAGCACGCTCAGTTTCCCAACTCACGCCAACTTCCCAACGTCGCCCAAGCTGCACCGGCCCCACCAATTGCACCGACTTCCCAATGGCCGCCCAAGTCACGCTTGCAAGCACGCACAACTTCCACACCTTGCGACGGTCTCATCAGCTAGCACACTCAGTTTCCCAACTCACGCCAACTTCCCAACGTCGCCCAAGATTTAATAGGCCCCACCAATTGTGCCAGCCTCCCGATTTGTGCAAAACTACCAGAGGCAAGGATTCCAAATCCTATTTATAAAAGGTCAGACAAGCCTCCTCAATTCTTTCTTTACGGTTTGCTTGTTGATAGTTTGTCACCATCTTATGCTTACCTCGCAACAAAGCCCCTGTTCCGAGCTCAGCAGGGGACTTAATGTTGATGGTGGTTTTTAAACAAGGGGTAAAATCGTAAAACCCCATGACCTAGTGTTACCCGCAACACATTAACTAAGAGCATTTAACTCGAGTGTAAATAATTAATAGGGGTATTTTTTCAAAATACCAGATTAGGTTTTCGACACGTAACCCTAATTCCAAAACCAAGCCGCACATCGCGCGCCATGGCAACAATGCCAAACCAAACTGCGCACCATGGCAACAATGCCAAACCAAGCCGCGCACTGCGCACCATGGAAACAATGCCAAACCAAGCCGCACACCGCGCACCATGGCAACAATGTCGAACCAAGCCGCACACTGCGCACCATGGCAACAATGCCAAACCAAGCCGCACACTGCGCACCAGGGCAACAACGCCAAAACCAAGCCGCACACTGCGCACCATGGCAACGATGCCAAACCAAGCCGCACACTGCGCACCATGGCAACGACGCCAAAACCAAGTCGCACACTGCGCACCATGGCAGCGACGCCAAAACCAAACTACATATCGCACACATTGGCAACCATGCCAAACTAAGCCGCTACGCCATTGGCACATGCCAAATATAGCGCCCTAGGCTTGCAAAACGTGCAACTAGGTCAACATGGCCGTACGTGCCATTGGCACATGCCAACAAGTACCACAAGACATATTTCCAAGCCGTTATGCCATTGGCACATGCCAAATATAGCGCCCTAGGC
Organism: Papaver armeniacum; assembly: GCA_023531295.1. NCBI lineage: Eukaryota > Viridiplantae > Streptophyta > Magnoliopsida > Ranunculales > Papaveraceae > Papaver > Papaver armeniacum. Next base: position 621,486 of record JAJJWW010007457.1, read on the forward strand.
TTGCAAACCATGCAACCTAGGCCAAGTCGGCCACGCATGCCATTGGCACATGCCAACATGCTCATTTGGTAGCTTTTCCTACCAAGGCCACGGCCCTAACGGCCACGCATGCCATTGGCACATGCCAACATGCTCGGTGGTAGCTTTTCCTACCAAGGCCACGGCCCTAACGGCCACGCATGCCATTGGCACATGCCAACATGCTCGTTGGTAGCTTTTCCTACCAAAGCCACGGCCCTAACGGCCACGCATGTTATTGGCACATGTCAAACACACACGCTGGTAGCCTAACTTGCAAACCGTGCAACCTACCACCAAGGCATTCCGCACATGCCATTGGCACATGCCAAACACACACGCTGGTAGCCTAACTTGCAAACCGTGCAACCTACCACCAAGGCATTCCGCACATGCCAAACATGCCAAACACACACGCTGGGTAGCCTAACTTGCAAACCGTGTAACCTACCACCAAGGCATTCCGCACATGCCATTGGCACATGCCAAACACACACGCTGGTAGCCTAACTTGCAAAACCGTGCAACCTACCACCAAGGCATTCCGCACATGCCATTGGCACATGCCAAACACACACGCCGGTAGCCTAACTTGCAAACCATGCAACCTACCACCAAGGCATTCCGCACATGCCATTGGCACATGCCACACACGCCACTAGTTCGGCATTGCCACTTACACTCAACGTACAACCTACCACCAAGGCATTCCGCACATGCCATTGGCACATGCCACGCACGCCACTAGAAGCTCTGGCATTGCCACTTGCGCTCGAAGTACAACCCGCAACAAGGGCATTCCGCACATGCCAATGGCACATGCCACACGCGCCACTAGCAGCGCCACTTGCACTCAAGGTGCAACCAACACTCGAGATATCAACACAAACTGGGGGATGCTTTCCAGGGTTTTGGTTTGGCGGTCACAGCTTGCAGCGTACACCATGCGGAATAAAGGAATAAAGCGGTCAAATAAATGAGGAAATAATGGTGAAAACGTTTTCACCCATTAACACCATGCGGTTACCACCTCCTCCCATTATTTCACCCTTTACTCTCTTCCTTCATGAGACCGGGTCACGTTTCAATCTCGACTTGTATAAATAGGTCTTACCTATTTCCACCAGACAACAAGTCTCGGTCGGAGAAAATACTACACTCTCGTAAAGGCAACTTTGCAAGCTCTCCCAAAAGCTTTCATCTCTTGCAAGCTTCCTAAGCTTTTACTTTCTCGATACAAGTCGAGATACTACCATCCAGCACTATTCTGGTCTCAACACCTTTCTTTGCTTCCTCCCCAAATCAACCCTTCTCCTCCACTTTGTGACCGAAGCAAGTCCGGAACGGCCATTTCTTGGTTTAGGCCGGACTTGTACAGATTGATCTCTCGAATCTATAAAGTGCTCACGTGCAAAGCACATTTGTTTAGGGTTTGAACCAGGTTTCTCACTCACCTACCGAAATTACCGAAATCGCGAAACGATTTGCACCCATAAACAACAGTTTTTTTTGAAAGAAATTATAATTGAGAAACCTAAAAGAGTGTTGAATTTTACTAAACGATAAATGTAACGAAGCATGGTGATGGCTATTTATAGCCGACACGTAACACAAGAAATGTTAAAACAGATCGTAATAGACATTCAAAAAAATAAAAATAGATTTACACCTCGGTTACACAATAGTATTCTTATACTCCCACCTCAAGTTGTGCACGACACAAGTATGTAGCTTGCCATCCAAAGTATAAAAGATAGACGACACCAAGTCTTTGGTGAAGAGATCACCAACTTGCAAATGTGAAGGAAAAAATAAAATATTGAGATAGGAAGCAGTCATCAAGTTACGGAGAAAATGATAATCAATCTCAATGTGTTTAGTTCTAGAATGAAAGATTGGATTACTGGCTAAGCTAGCAGCAGACATGAAAAAGCGAGGGTCCAACAACCACACCCAATATTTCGATTAGCAATCTGTATGGACTAACTCCAATATAATTTCAAGGGGATTAACTAGACAGTCAGACTCAATCTTAAGAAAAGTATATCAAAGAGTTATATCTCAATTTCTCAATTCAACCCGCAATAAAACAAATAGGAATTTGCAAGCCCGATTGGATATAGGAAATAACTTGGACGGTATCAAAAACCAATATCCAAGTGTCAATCAATTTAATCAACAACCAAAGGTTGGATTCCCAATTGATTGAACTTACGCACAACCTGTGATATTTCAATTATAGAAACAAATATAATGTGGAAAATAAATAACACAAACACCAGATATTTTGTTAACCAGGAAACCGCAAATGCAGAAAACCCCCGAGACCTAGTCCAGATTTGAACACCACATTGTATTAAGCCGTTACAGACACTAGCCTACTCCAAGTTAACTTAGGACTAGAATGTAGTTGAGCCCTAAACAATTTCACACTGATCAAGGTACAGTCGCGTTCCTTACGCCTTCATAACCACGCCGGATTCTCGCGCACTTGATTCCCTTAGAAGATCTCTCCCACAACTAAAAGTTGCTACGACCCAAAGTCGAAGACTTGATAAACCAATCTGTCTCACATAGAAAAGTCTATTGTATAGATAAATCTGTCTCCCACAGATAAACCTATGAGTTTTGTTCCGTATTTTGATAAATCAAGGTGAACAGAAACTAATTGATATACCAGACTTATATTCCCGAAGAACAGCCTAGAAATATCAATCACCTCACAATAATCTTAATTGTATGGTAGCGAAACAAGATATTGTGGAATCACAAACGATGAGACGAAGATGTTTGTGACTACATTTTATCTTGCTTATCGGAGATTAAATCTCTAGCCAATCTTAGAGAAGATAGTACTCAATCACGACAGAAAACAACAAGATCATATCACGCAACTACAGAGGGTCTGACTTCACAATCCCAATGAAGTCTTCAAGTCGTTAACCTACAGGGTTTTAGAAAAACCTAAGGTTAAAGGAGAATCAACTCTAGTCACAACTAGTATCACCAGGAGGTGTGGGGATTAAGTTTTCCGGTTGCTATAGTTCTCCCTTATATAGTCTTCAAATCAGGATTTGCAATCAACGTTACCTTGGTAACAAAGTATTCAATATTCACCGTTAGAGGAAAACCTGATTAGACTCAAGCTAATATCTTTCAACCGTTAGATCAAACTTAGCTTGTTACACACAAATGAAAAGTGACTTCATTTAGATATAAGTAACCGTACCTAAATGTGTACACCTTTGTTAGCTCAACAATAGTTAACCGAAGTTTAGCCGTATGAACACTTTCATATCAACCATATTCATCTTAACCATAACTAGTTCAAATGACTCAAATGAAACTAGTTCTAGAGTTGTTCAATTGTTTATATTCTCATAGAAGTACACAAGACACAATTGAAGCAAAATCGATTTTGATTCACTCAAATCAATTCATGAACATTATAGCCACGGTTTGCAGAAGATTACATTCCTTATTATATAAATGTATTAGTTCATGAAGAAATCGATTTTAGAACATATCCAACTCGAGTATGCAAACGGTTACGCATACCTAAGTGGCCGGACTGAGTTTGGATTCGCCAGTACGCGAACTGGTACGCATATCACAAACTCACTAAAGTCCCGGAACTTAAACCTCACGCCAGTACGCGTACCGGTATGCGTACTGAGTTCCTGGACCTTGACTAAACCGATCAAGACGCATACGGGTATGCATACCATGGTTCCCGACCTTGGATTACACATATGCAAGTACGCATACTGTGCTTATATCCAATTGTTCTAAACTCTCATTTCAACCATTGAAACATTGTCTCAAGACGGAATAGCTGTCTCACACAAAACTATTAGTTTCAAAGCAATTTTCAAGTAATCGAATAATCAATACGAAATATTCCGAGTCTACATCAAATGATTGTCTCACACAAATCATGTAAGATGTTACCAGGTGATTTTCACATGATCATATTTTGACTTTCGTCAATAATATAAGATGAACTTGATTAAAGCGAAAGCTTACCAACACATATTTCGAGAAATATGTAAGCGAGTTAAACTCAGCTCGAAATATCAAATGTGTATAATTGAAGTCTATATAGTTATACGACTTTTGTCTCAAAATAAGAGATAGAGTAGATAGACTTTTGAGTGATAGATGATTTCAAGTTTCCACATACCTTTTTTTGATGAAATTCCACAAGCTCCCCTTAGTAGTTCTTCGTCTTCAATCGATGAACACCGTGAAGTCTAAACTCAACTACATAATCTATCATAATCCGAGACTTAGCTATAAGTAGACTGGAAATCAAGACTTATAGTTTTGGCAACTAAACTTGACAAACAAGCTTGAGATAGCAACGCTTGCGAGTTCGACCGAGCAGTGCTCTAACAATCTATCCCTTTGTCAATTTTAGTGACAAAATGTTAGAGCATAGCTCGGTTGAACCCACCAAGCGTTGGTATGTCAAGTTTGGTTGTCATATTTTAGTGAATCAAAACTCATGTTAAGAGTCGCTTGATTATGTACTAGAGTCAACTTCGTATAGGTTAGCTTGAAAGTATTAGGATATGAGACTTTACAATTATTGCGAAGACTTGAAGATGTGAAGAAGAAAGGAGCTACAACGACAACAATCATCCTTCCACTTGAGGTTAGTGATATTTGACTTGACTTGTTTCATTCCCTAACATATCTTTCAAGTCGTGCATATTGAAAACAAAATTGCCAAGCATATTTGAACTCTAGATAGACATAGTATTAATTAAGGAATACAATACGAGGTTTATTGCTTAACCATTAAACTTTGTAGATAAGAAATCGCCATAATCATTTGAATGCTATTGTGATTATGTATGGGTATGAGGTGAGGATTTCATCCTAGGGAACAATGTTTTACATGTGTTCTAAGGAAGTAAGTTCATAAACTTGTAAAAGAAAATCGCAAATGCGTTATTGATTTTGTTATTCATTGAATATCTTATAAACAACCAATATGTGTGATTGAGTATAACCGTTCACGACTTGTTGTGTTCTTGGTAGAACTATCCACAAAGGCCCGACTTATGTATTGGTACGACTTTTATTAGTGAAACTGATCTTAAGTAATCACCGAGATGGTATGATCGGGTTTGTGATTTTTTGTCGACCAAAAATGGGAAATGGGAACCGATCCTAGTAAGAGGTGCAAGACATCACAAAGGGAAACCAATCCTTGTATGAGGTGCAACAAGGTTCATAGCGAAAGGGGAACCGATCCTACGAACATGTGCAACAAGTTTTTAGGCAAAGGGGAACCGATCTTATGGACATGTGCAACACATATAAGTTAGATACCATATATATGCGGGAACCGACCCTAGTACCTAGTCAACTGAATTTGGGAAAGCTAGTGTGACTATGCACAATACTCACATGGAAGGTAGAACCAAAACTTGTTTTGGTAGAACCGTTAAACCCATGATTGTGATTGAATGTTATTTGATCAATCACAAAGTTCTTGAAAGTCGGATGAACCAATTCTAAACTTGTTTGGAAGTGTGGAAAATCGGTTTCAAGGTTGTAAGTGTGAAAGAGAACTTACAAAGTTAAGATGTCGACATACTTTGAACACGTGTAATGAATGTTTATTTCTTTAATTGTTCAAAGTTATTCCTTAATAGCTAAGGGAAGAGAATCCCAGGATCGACATATAAATAAGTTAAGAATCTTTTAATTAAGGTATTTAACTTCATTTTGTAGGGAAATAAGAATTAGTAATGTGCATTACTAATTAGAGATTTCCTAGAGAGATTTCTATCATTATTTTTGGACAGAGCATTTCGGGAATTATGGAAACCGAATTTGTGCTTTAATGAATATCTTGAGAATATTTTCGGTTATTGAAATTTCTTGGTGCCCAAACTTCGTTGTCTATAAATACTTGAAGTTTGCCTTTCTAGCAAACTAATCCTTCGTAACAACAGACTTCCTTTTTGTTGTGGTGTCACTGGTGTAGCCACCTATTCGGAGAGGTGAGTAACCTAATTAGGCGAAATCTCTTACGGCCGCTCAGTTTAAAGTCTTCTTTGGGATTGAGAAGCTCTAGCGTGTACCATTGGTGGGAAACTAAATAATTGCGGTTTATGTTTTGTTTGCATTGATTTGATAACGGTGGTTGAAATTTGATTGCACCTAGTTTGTTTATGCTTGAGAATCTTCTCTTCTGATATAAGATATATTCACTCAAACTAGTTCAGAGTTTCGACGGGGATCTTTAGACTGTTGTTAGTTCTAAAGACGATCTTATGATAATCCATTGTTAACAGACTCCGTTCTATGCGTGATTGATCACAAGAGATTCAAGTGATTGTGTGCAGGTATTTATTGAAGATCTAAAAAGATTCGAAGACGAAGAAGATATCAAGATTTTCGATCTGTGGGTTCATAATCTTTGGTGTGCACAATACTTGTTTCGGTAAAGAGGATCCAATTAATAATCGGTTTATCCTTGTGGTAGATTGGATTGATTAATTGAGTATATCGGCATCAACACAATTCTTTGGATTAATAGTGTTGTTGGCTTGATCTTAAACGATTACTTCGGTAATTGAACATAAGATAGATCCAAGAACCTGACGAAGGAGTTTATGTTAAGATAAATGGAAGAGCCTTTGTCCGACTCATATCACTTGGTTGAATAGAGTTGATACCAAACATATTTGTTGTTCCTTTACTGTTTGGAATACGAACCAAAGGAATTGTTCCAAGTACGTGACTAAGGTCGGAGGCGTGGGAATACAGACGGAACTAGGTCAACTATAGGCTTAGTTGATTGGTCTCAACTATACGGGTTAGGTGTAATTTTATGTAGCGGCTTAATCTCGAGAGTAATCAATTCTGGACAAGGTCCCGGGGTTTTTCTGCATTTGCAGTTTCCTCGTTAACAAAATCTTGCTGTGTGATTTACTTTATATTTTCGTATTATAATTGTTTTATTATAATTAAAGTAAATTACACAAACGTTAATTCTTATTTAATTGATAAGTGAATCCTATTGTGTTTGGTTAAGTCCGAACCTTTTTATCAAGTAATATACTTCGCTGTTGTATTATCTCGATATCGTATCCATAGACGAACACACGAAGTGTGAACCGATTAGTTGTATTATCTCGACTCAGTCCGTAGACAATCACTTTCGGAGAAAGGTCTTATAGGTTGGAAAAGTTTTAGCTTGAGGTATATTTGGGTACCCTCACCTTTTCACAAAACTATTAATACATATGGACTACAAAATAAATAAACTGTGTAGCTTCTCATCAAAATGCTTGATCTCCTTGGTTCTTCAACATTACTCGAAATCTTCGTCACTTCCAAGTACTCCAGTGATTCTGAATGTGTTCAACTCAGCATCCTATAATAATGAGAAAACAGTTGCTCTCAACCATTGTTATACAGTGTCATAGTATCATTACACAGCATCAAAGTCCAATTGTATCACAACTTTGACAACAATACATGATGATATGTATCACTCCTCCTTAGTCAATACTTCATCTCACATGAAAACCACTCCACCTTACATAATGATCTGTAAACCATATGTATTTGTAGTGTGAACTACACATTAATTCTCCCCCTTTTTGTCAATATAAATTGGCAAAGGTACGAATACTTGTTAGTCAAGGATTTTAGCTTATGGATATTATCTATGAATTTGAACTTATTTGTGTTAGTTATGGATTTGAACTTATGGATATGTGTGTTAGTTATGGATTTGAACTTATGGATATGTGTGTTAGTTATGGATTTTAGCTTATGGATATTATCTATGAATTTGAAGTTATGGATATGTGTGTTTGTTTGTGATAGTTTTGGATTTAAAAAGATACATAGTTAATTACGGTTCGTAACTAAATCTCGAGATGAACCGCAACTTCAGTTACGGCGTAACTTCAGTTACGGTTGGTTACTAATTGAATTAAAGAACCGTAAAACACACTGGAACCCAGGGTTCTTTAGGTCACCATTTACGGTTCATAATTAATTTGCGGGATGAACCGTAACTAGAGTTACGGTTTGTGACTCTTTTATTCCATCACCAATTACGGTTGGTAAGTATATTATCGTGACCAACCGTAATTAACTCTGTAACTCGGAATTTTAAGGTGTGAGCAATTACAGTTGGTTTTAATTTTTCAAACCAACCGTAACTCCTTATACAAATTTGTTTGCAGAGTTACGGTTGATAACCTCTTCCATTAAATAACCGTAACTCTGTAATAAAATTTTCTCCGGAGTTACGGTTCATATATTCGAAATTATTATGAACGGTAACTCTGGAGAAAATTGTATTCCAGAGTTACGGTTCGTTGTTTTATTGTAGTTACCAAGCGTAACTATTCTTTTCCAAAAGAAAAATAAATGTTTGCACTAACATGTCCTTGTTTGATTTGAGAATATAGCCGTTGAAACCTTCAACAACTTCATTTCAAAAAATAGATCTGTTACATTGTACAATTTTTTTTTTGTTATATATATACATGTTTATCCTCCTCACCAGAAGTTACACCTCCACATGAATCATCTCTTACCTTAAACTAGATTATGGCTCAAAACCCTGAATATTTATGTATTTCACTTTGGAAGAATATTTATGTATTTGCCGCAACTATGTTCTATGTTATCCAAAAAAAGAGAAGAAGGACGTCGATGTGGTTTTGTGAGTACAAGTTATTTGAGAACTCTTTTTGAAATCTTTTGTTCCGAAACATGTAACCCTTATAACCGCGATGGAATTATGTTGTATGTTCGATATGGAACTATTCGGGATAACATTCAAGAATTTATGGCATTAGTTCGAATTATGGGTCAAATACGATAAAGGGGTGAAACTGACGCTGAAGTTTTAGATAGCTCTATTCAAGAATGGAGACGATGGAAAAGGTCAAATTTTCAATACTTACCTCATTTCAACATCCTTAAAGACTTCTATCGCACTCGTAGACCTGGATATTAGTATCCTTTTAAGTCGCATGAATGAATTAGTTGTAATGTCATTTATATTTGTAATGGTTGTAATATTGGTTTAGTAATGAAGATGGTTTAATGGTTTTAAATGACTTATATCTGTTTAGTCTTAGTTGTCAGTGTTAGTTACGGTTGGTAACTACATTATCGTAACCAACCGTAAATGACAATGGCAGTTAAATTATGGTAATATTGTCATTTACGGTTTGTAACTACATTATCGTAACCAACCGTAAATGACAATGGCAGTTAAAATATGTTTGTGAAGGTAGTTATGGTTGGTAACTACATTATCGTAACCAACCGTAAATGACAATGGCAGTTGAAATATGTTTGTGAATGTAGTTACGGTTCGTAATGGAATTCTTGTTACCAACCGTAACTAACCCTGAAACCTTAAATGCTATTCAAATTAGCTCAACCTACTTGGATTTTTTGTTAAGAACAATATAAATTGAACAAAATACTTCATTCATAACGTGAATCAAATATATATGATATTGTCACTTTTAATCACATCACATTTAGTCAAAATACCAAAATAAAAAATAAAAAATGTATTTCACCACCCTTCAAAACATTTACGCATCTGAATCATCGGTCATAACTATGAATTGGGATGGCAATGATTGTTTTATGGCCTTCCATAATTCAATCCTTGCCTCAAATCGATTGCACCAAGACTTGGGGAGTTCACCGTCACAATCAAATTCCATCCTCAAAGGAGGTAATGGGCTTCCTTCTTGCATTCGGAGGCCGATGTAATGATTTTCTTGCACGTGCCCCATGATAACTGTTTTTGTTGTTGATAAATCTTCGTCAAACGGTATTCTTGTTGGTGAAAATGTATAGCTCATGTCTCTGGAGATTAAATGAATGACGCAATTGAATGTATTGGCGAGTAGTTGGCCACATATAGGCATGCGCATCCAATATTCGCTTGTCAAACATATATTGCCGATTAACCACCTTTCCCATTCCGCGAAGCTCTCATTTAACACCTCATTAGTTTCGTCTCTTTCAACTCTCATCATTGGCTTATAGAAGTCGCAGTGACCACGTAGTTCTATTAAGCATTTTTACCTTACGTAAGTAACTTGGCCACAACCCCACTCTTTCGCGTCTTCAAAGGGTCCAAGTTGATCCACGAAGACGTGGTAACCACAATTCCCATCACCATGAACATCATCCGTGGCCTTGATATAATCACAAATATAGTCGGGGAAAAAGAAGGTAACTTTCATAGAGAATGTAATAGTTTGGATACATCGACCATTCTCATCTCTAGGTGGTAGTTTAGGCTCTCATTTTATACGAAGCGTCACCTTCTCCTTCTCACCACTTAATGGAATGTTTTCAACCATCAGACTCTTTTTATTGTTCCTTGCTAATTGTTTAACACCAACTTTACCAACAAGTCTTTTTATTGAACTATCTTGGGAGGAAACCTCGGAATCGACATAGGAACCTTTACCTTTAAATCCATCATCTTTTTTTCCACTTTCTTTGCAATCATTCCTTTAACAACAACTTTGCTTCTTTGTTGTTCTTTGGAGCGAAATACTGGACCTTTTCCTTTAACATCAATTTTGCTTGTTGCACTTTCTTGAGTAGGAAGCTCGATACATTTTTCTTGAACATTTCGACGGCTTAGTTCTCCTTTATCCGCTTGACCTCTTTTTCGTTTATTTATACCTTGAACATCCTCTTCCATCTCATCCTCCGCTTCATATTCCTTTCTTAACCATTCATAACCCGGAGGATCTCTTTTCTTTGATTCTTTCGCCAATTCTCTTGCTTTTATATTTCCTGCCTACCTCTTTTTTTTGGTTGGAGGGCTGCCCTTAATCTTCCCCTTTGGAGGTTCCTTGATATCATGCCTAAATTGTGGATATACGAAATCTCTCAAGTTACTCAACCATATTTGCCTTTGGCCCTGGCTTAGTGTAGCATATTTCTCGGCTAGAGCTTTCCCAATCTCGGTATCGGCAAACGTTCCTCCAAAATCTTGATCAAAATATTGTTTCACGGAATGATAATTGTTTCCAAAAGGGATCAACATCTTGAATCGGGATCACTTTGTCTTGGTATGTGGCTATAACGTGCCGACATGGGAGTCCCAAACTTGTCATGTTTGGAAAAACACACTCTTCTTCATAATCTCCCAATTCAAAATGTTGTACTTCATACATTATCTTATCAATTGCGCGGTGCGAAACTTGATATGTAATTCCCCTTAGTCACGAATTGTCTAACCGTTTGGTGTGTGTTTTACTTCGGCTTTTTTCAAAAGAATCTGTAACTCTATCGTGATCACGGCTTCGAATAACTAACCCACCATTACAACTATGAAGTTTCTTCTTCAACCGGTTGTGAGATTACTCCGCCGTACTTGTAGCTTTGTTTCAAAGTGCCTATATTGGTTAGTGAACATTTGCTACAAAATTCTCTTTGTGCAGATCCAACCAATTATCCAACAAATACTTCACAACACTTAGATAACTTCTTTTCCAATAAGCCACTAACATACGAGCTATATCCTCATATGCATCCACGGTGATAGAATGTGTCAAGGCTCTCCACTCCATTTTGAAACTATCTCATTTTAGTTTCGCCAACTTGTCATCCTTCTTATATTTATCTTTGGCTTCCTCTTGTTTATGTAACGGCAGTTTCTTTATTCTATCCATTTCACTTTTTTTGGTTGGTCGGACAATGCGCATGCACTTAGTTTCAATACTATTCCACAAGTCGAACGTGCAAAGAAGGTTATGAGTTTCCGGGAAAACCCTATTTATTGCATTCAACAAAGCTTGTTCCTTGTCGGGAATAATCACCTTTGGAGTAAATCCCTCTACGTAGAATAACTTCACTTGTTTTAATGCCCACACATAGCTCTCTTCGAGATCATTTTTCAAGAAGCAAAAACCAACACTAAAATGAGCATTGGTAGAAGTTTGCCCGACAATGTTCAACAACGGCATCTCAAACTTGTTGGTTTTGTATGTGAATCCATTAGATGTACTTGATGAGAGCAAGTGCCATCTTTACAAACTCGGGATGAGCCAATTAAAGATGTTTTATTTGTCCTTTCTCATTTTTATCGTGGAAAACCGAGTAATTATCGTCTCCCCAAATCACTTAATTGTTGCATTTCGTTCCTGTGTTCCCATTTCTTATTCTTCAATTTTGATCTTGCGTTGTAGATGTTAGCCAAAGTAGAAGCATTTTGTGGGTTTCTTTGCTTTAAGTGAGCGAGGATATCAATAAGCTTCATACGAATTTGTGTCATCGACTATACGATCATCTCTTCTTCTTGATGGGCGTCAAACATAAGGGTATGATAGAATACTATCGACGACCGCATACAACTTTCTCCAAAAACCACATTTTTGCCGCGTTCCTTCTTAATTGAAGCTTGAAGGGGCATCGGGTCTTCTTAGTGAAAGTAGTATTCTTCCTCTTTGTGTTTGCTCGTGCACAGTACCTTTTGTTGCGTGACTTCTATATTTCCCACTACACTCGCAAACCATTTGAAAGCTACTTTTATTAGTGGTACCATTACAAACTATGATACACATAATCAACTTGCCTCGTTCTCTAGCCCTTCTTTGCATCTTCTTTCTCCTTCCATGTCTCCTCGGTTAAATAGTGAAAGCTAGAATCTTCGGTGAGAACTTCATTTACTAGATGTTTTTCATCCATTAGGGGAGGTACATCCACGACCTGGACAAAAATATACCCACATTATTCTAAACGAGGCAACAAAATGACAACATATATGAAGTTACTGTTGGTAACGAAAGAGGAGAAACGAACCGTACGTAGGTTACCGTTGTTTACTATAATCCAAAATGAACCGTAACCAACATACGGTTGGTATCGATCATCTACTTACAAACTGTAAATAAATAAAAAGTAATTTGAAAACATACAGAGTAATTTATGGTTAGAAATAAAATTCCACAATAAACCGTAACACTAGTTACGGTTCGTTTCGGTTTACAAGTTACCAATAGTAAATAGTGCGATAAATCTGCGATGCACATGAAGAGTTACGGTTTTCCCAAATTGAACCGATTACGGTTGGTATTCGATACTTTTCGAACCGTAACTATGAGTTCTGATTAGTCACGAGCTAAATTTCAACCGTAAGTTCTTCGAAATTTTAAAAGTTTTGATTTTTTTACGTACTTTAGATAATTTTGAGTGACAAAAAGCTAATGGGAACTAATTTAGAAGTATACCTGGTCAATTTCAGGCTATGGTTCTTCACTTTCTTGGTTGATTTCTTCAATTGATTGATATTGACCTTCATTTTGGGTTAAAACATCTCTACCATCTAACAAATACTCCATATCAGGATCTCCATCAAGAGGTATGTAGTATTTGTTTCCTCTATTTTATAGATATTCACCCATCTCAAATTTGTCACTTTGGAATCACTCATTTTGGTTGAGTGAATCAAAACTGAGGTTTCACAAATATCACAAAAGTTTTTCTTTTCTTTTCCTCTAAACTTTTGTTTTTTTTAACTCTAAAAATCTGATTTTGTTTTGATTTAGAGTTAATATAAGTGAAAATTAATCATTAACACTAAATTAGATTATCTACACTAAACTATGTAAGCGTTAATTAGTCATTTTCAGTTTTTTTTATAAGGGGCACTTCAAATTACCATATAATGACCCTTTTTTGTTTAGCTTCCGCCCCTCTAATCAAATCTGCCGCCCCTATAACATGATTGATTTGGATACTATTAGTATTATAAAATCAGGCATGGAATTTGATTCTTGTCTCTATAAAATATAAAGACACAAATATGAATATAATACCATTATCAGAGGGAAAGAGAGGACATGACGCACCTTAACCTTGACAACTTGGTAATTCTCATCATAGAAGACGAAAGCTGAGTCGAACCAATCTGATTCATACTTGAATTTACCTGTCTCTCCGGACCATTTGCGGAGTTGGTTGTCCAACCCATACATGAATACCATTGTGCAATTGCTCCAAACTCCCTCCTCCCCTGGGCTCCTTCCCACTGTGTTTCGTTCCCATGAAAAGTGACGGAATTTTCAAAGTACCTTGGAATGTAGTATATGTTAGAGCATAGCTCGGTTGAACCCACCAAGCGTTGATATGTCAAGTTTGGTTGTCATATTTTAGTGAATCAAAACTCATTTAAAGAGTCGCTTGATTATGTAATAGAGTCAACTTCGTATAGGTTGGCTTGAAAGTATTAGGATATGATACATTACAATTATTGCGAAGACTTGAAGAAGTGAAGAAGTAAGGAGCTACAACGACAACATCATCCTTCCACTTGAGGTTAGTGATATTTGACTTGAACTGTTTCATTCCATAACGTATCTTTCAAGTCGTGCATATAGAAAACAAAACTGCGAAACATGAATGATTATACTCTAGTTAGACATAGTATTAAGGAATACAATACGCGGTTTATTGTTGAACCATTAAACTTTGTATATAAGACATCGACATAATCGTTTGAATGCTATTATGATTATTGAAAAAGCAGGGGTACAACAACCATACACAATATTTCGATTAGCAATCTGTGTGGACTAACTCCAATATACTTTCATGAGAATCAACTAGACTCAATCTTAATAAAGTATATCAAAGAGTTACAATCTCTCGATTTAATTCTTACTCAAGTAAATAGAAATATGCGAGTCTAATTAAATACAAGAGAGATAACTTGGATGGTACCAAAGACCAATATCCAAGTGTCAATCAATGTAAACCAACAACCAAAGGTTGGATATTCTAATTGATTGATCTAACGCACAACCTGTGATATTTCAATTATATAACAAAATATAATGCGGAAAAGAAATAACACAGACAACAGAAGTTTTGTTAACGAGGAAACCGCAAATGCAGAAAAACCCTAAGACCTAGTCCAGATTGAACACACATTGTATTAAGCCGCTACAGACACTAGCCTACTACAAACTAACTTGGTCCGGACTGTAGTTGAACCCCAATCAATCTCACACAGATCCAAGGTACAGTTGCGCTCCTTACGTCTCCGATCCCAGCCGGATACTAAGCACTTGATTCCCTTAGCTGATATCACCCACAACTAAGAGTTGCTACGACCCAAAGTAGAAGACTTTAATAAACAAATCTGTATCACACAAAAAAGTCTATGGTAATAGATAAATATGTCTCCCACAGAAATACCTACGAGTTTTGTTCCGTCTTTTGATAAATTAAGGTGAACAGAACCAATTGATAACCCGGACTTATATTCCCGAATAACAAGATATTATTATCAATCACCTCACAATAATCTTAATCGACGTGAGCGAAAGAAAATATTGTGGAATCACAAATGATGAGACGAAGATATTTGTGATTACTTTTATATCTATACTATCGGAGATATCAATCTCAAGCCAATCGTTATGATTGTACTCAACACGATAGAAATAACAAGATCATATCACACAACTATAAGAAAGTAGTATCGGTCTGGCTTCACAATCCCAATGAAGTCTTTAAGTCGTTAACCTACTGTGGTCTCGGTAGAAACCTAAGGTTAAAGGAGAATCGACTCTAGCTTATAAAACTAGTATCAAACGGGGAGGTGTGGGGATTAGGTTTCCCAGTAGCTAGAGTTCTCACTTATATAGTCTTTCAAATCAGGGTTTGCAATCAATGTTAGCTTAGTAACAAAACATTCAATATTCATAATTAGATAAAAGCTCGATTAGATTCAAGCTAATATCTTTCAACCATTGGATCGAAAACTTAGCTTGTTACACACAAATGAAATGCGTTTTAGGTTTGTGTAAGTACCCAAACATGTACATTTGTTGGTTCAACAATAGTTAACCAAATGGTTAGCCATATGAGAGCAGCTTTTACATTAACCATATTCTTCTTCACCATAACTATTTCAAATGAACTAGTTAGAGAGTTGTACAACTGCTTAGATCTTATAGAAGTATACAAGACACAATCGAAGCAAAAACGATTTGATTCACTCGAATCGATTCATGAACTTTATAGCCACGGTTTGCAAACTTGCATTCCTTAGTTAATATAAGTATAAGTTCACGAATAATCGTTTTTAGAATATAACTAACCTAAGTACGCGGACTAGGTACGCGGACTTAAGTACCCAGAATAAGCTTGTAAAAGTTTACAAACTCCAGCAGATTTTCTGGGAAGAAAACCTCGACAAGACGCGGGTCGGGTTCGCGGACTCTTGTTCCGGTTTTCCGATCAAAAAGTAAGCATACTTTGGTATATCCAACAATGGTTATATAATATAAACTCTCATTTCAATCATTGACACATTCTTAGAGGACGTTATATAGTTGTTATTTACAAACTATTTTTCGTCAAAGCCATTTTCAAGTAATTGTAACTTAACATGACTTTCGTCACTATGTAAAGATGAAATTGGCCAAAGCAAAATCTTACCAACACATATTTCGAGAAATAGATAAGCGAGATAAACTCGGATCGAAATAAAAAAATGTGTATAATCAAAGTCTATATAGCAAAACGACTTTTGTCTCAAGATAGGACATATAGTAGACTAGACTTTTGAGTGATAAATAAGTTCAAGTCTCCACATACCTTTTAGTCGATGAAGTTCCACCAGTTCCTTGAGTAGTTCTTTGTCTTGTATGATGATTGCCATGGAGTTCTTGAGCTCAACTACACTTTCTATCCTAGTCCGATACTTAGCTATAGTAGACTAGAAATCAAGATTTATAGTTTTGATCACTAACATTGACAAACATGCTTGAGATAGCAACGCATGCGAGTTCGAACGAACAAAGGTTGCTCTAACAATTATGTATGTATAAGGTGAAGTTTTCATCCTAGGAAATAATGTTTTACATTTGTTTTAAGGAAGTAAATTCATGAACTTGTTTTGTAAATCGAAAGAGAAATCGCCGGGCATTATTGGTATTGTTATTCATTGCATATCTTTTGAACTACCAATATGTATGATTAGTATAACCGCTCATGACTAGTTTATGTTCTTGGTAAAACTATTCTTAAAGGCCTAAATTTTGTACTTTGGTATGACTTTTATTAGTGAAACCGATCTTAAGTAATCACCCGAGATGGTATGATCGATTTAGTGTTATTGGTATGACCGACTCTGGGTAAACGGGAACCGATCCTAGTAAGAGGTGCAACCTATCACAAAGGGGAATCAATTCTTGTATGAGGTGCATCAAGTTTTTAGTAGAAAGGGGAAACGATCCTATGGACATGTGCAACACGTTTTTAGGAAAAGGGGAACCGATCCTAGTACCTAGTTATGACCAGTCCGCATAGTGGCTCACAATGATGTTGCGTTACGGAATATGTAACCTGGCAGATGGAGCTGCACAATCCGACGATATAGCGCCAACATGGCTGAGACAAGAAAGGTTACTTGGCACATGCAACACTATGTGATAGTGTTGCATATCCTTATTCAGAGTTAGCCCAGCTCAAGGAAGGAATAAAGGATGTGATGCAAAGTTATGGAATGACTTTGGCATGGTCCTAAGCTTTGGCCAAGGCTTGGACTGTGCATGTGCATCAATGGTGGTGCCAAACACTCCATTGGTGATTATTGCTCACCAAATGAGATGCAATCGATGCAAGTGACATGTCTCGCAAGTGAGCATAATGATTGTGCATCACGAGTTGCCGAGCCAAGTCGAAGATTTCGCCATAATAGCGCAACGCAAGATAATAATAGCACAACGCAAGCTATAATAATGCAACGCAAGCCATAATAGTAGTATTGTTGAAGGCTTGGCAGCGAAGTGCAAAAGCTCGAGTTGCACGTTGCGATGTTGCGAGACTCGAGTGCAAGTGCCAGATGCGAGTGTGTGTGTGCATCACACACATGCCAAAGTTGAAGAGCAAGTTGGAGACGGTTATAAAGTGCTTTATAACCGAGTTTGGCATATCCTAACCGATGAAGACAGGCGTGGCGCCGTTGTACAAGGCAGCACCAAAGCTAGCAAGTTAAAAAGTGGAACTGGGTGGTTAGGGAACCTGCCCATGGACAGAGATGGCTGTTCATGGGGCGTGCAACAGAGTTGCATACGGATTGGCCCTGGCTTCTTGGCATTATAAATAGCCATAGAAGCTACACAAATGGTGTTGTTCAATAGTTCGAGTGTTGATGAACCATATTGCAGTAGAGAGTGAGTTTGTTGTAGGCTTAGAGAATAATCTTGTAAAGTCCATTGGTTGGACGATTTTGTATCTTCCCCTTAAGCTAATAAAAGTGAGCTTGTTGGCTTATACGTTTGGCTTTGGTTTTCTGTTGATTTGTTTATACTCCCCCATTTCTGTGAAGCATAAACATGGCAAGAACCTCTTTGTAGTATGGGCTACATTGTTTGGTATAGAAAATCTGAGTAAGATTTCCGTTGCATACTCTTGGTAGAGTTGGTTGTTTGCATTGGTGCAAACTTATAAGGCTGAAATACAAGTGGGTGATAAGAGATCACTGAACCATTGGGTTGCCGGGTTATACCTTCACGAAAAATTGCTTGGAGCATTTGAAGGCGTGACAATACGGGTATCGAGCATGATTACTCTGTTTTAGCTTTGTGTGGAAGATTTTCTTTGTTTTGCTCGAGTTTAGTTGCTAAAATTGCAAGAGATAATGGATGGTAAGAAAAGTACGTTGTATGCCTTAACTAATAGGGTAGCGGACTTGGAAGACAAGATTGGCGATGAGGTGCGCCATCCTAACAATGCCAATTATAATGCAACGGTGTTGGCTCGCATTCGGAGCTCTCGATGAGTACGCTTTCGCTATGCCGGAGTCAAACCAAGAAGCAACTAAGAAGCATTTTTTGATTTGGAAGGCCAATCAATGTTGTTATGACCATGTTCACAGGTGCCTTGAAAGAACTAACTGATGAGTTAAGTGTCTTGAGGCGAATGGTGAGTGTAATTGGTTCAGATCAAGCTACTGCGGGTGGTAGTGGCAGTGACTTTACGAAGATTAAAGTCCCAGAACCTAAGGCGTTTTCTGGCGCAAAGAGATGCGAAGGTATTCGAGAATTTCATGTGGGACATGGACCAATATTTCAAGGCCGCCAGAACCCCGGAAGAACAAAAGGTTACTCCGTTATGTTGTTAGATCTAAAGACGTCTTGTGATAATCCATTGTTAATGACTCCTTTATGTGCGTGATTGATCACAAGAGATTCAAGTTGATTTGTGTGCGGTGTTTATAAAAAATCTAAGAAGATTTGAAGACAAAGAAGACTTTGAAGATTTCGATTTGGGTTCATAATCTTTGGTGTGCACAATATTTGTTTCGGTAACAGAGGATCCAACTATAATCGGTTTATCCTTGTGGTAGATTAGATTGATTAGTTGTGTAGATCGGCATCAATACAATTCTTTGTGATTAAAAGTATTGATTGCAAAATCTTAACAATTACTTTGGTAGTTGATGATAAGATAGATCTAAGAACCTGACAAAGGAGTTTATTGAGATAAACAGAAGAGCCTTTTGTCGAACTCACATCACTTGGTTGAAAAGAGTTGATACCAAACAGATTTGTTGTTCCTTTACTGTTTGGAATACGAACCAAAGGAATTGTTCCAAGTACGTGACTTATTACAGGTTGGAGGCGTGGGAATACATACGGAATTAGGTGAACTATAGGTTTAGTTGCTTGGTCTCAACTATACGAAGTTGGTTTGATTTTGTATAGCGGATTTATCCTGAGAGTATTCACCTGGACAAGGTCGGGTTTTTTTCGCATTTGCGGTTTCCTCGTTAACAAAATCTTGATGTATCATTTACTTTTATTTTCCGCAACTATAATTGTTGTTATTATAATTTAAAGTAAATTACCCAAACGTTTATTCCTATTTACTTGATAAGTAAACCTATTGTGTT
Organism: Papaver armeniacum; assembly: GCA_023531295.1. Taxonomy (NCBI): domain Eukaryota; kingdom Viridiplantae; phylum Streptophyta; class Magnoliopsida; order Ranunculales; family Papaveraceae; genus Papaver; species Papaver armeniacum. The sequence goes on from JAJJWW010007457.1 coordinate 641,440, forward strand.
TGGTTAAGTCTGAACCTTTTATCAAGTAAACATACTTCGTCGTTTTATTGTCTCGATCTCGTATCCATAGAAGATCACACGAAATGTGAATCGATTAGTTGTATTGTCTCGACTCAGTCCATAGACAATAACTTTCAGAGAAAGGATTTATAGGTGGAAAAGTTTTAGATTGAGGTATATTTGGGTACCCTCATCTTTTCAGTATAAATATCAGTTAAATTATAAATAACAAGCTCATCATATTTTTTTTTCTGTTATAATTTTCTTCTTCCATATAACACCCGTAATCCATCAGCTTCTTATAATGATCTTTGTTCCGAGTTTCATCATAAAGAGGAGAGCTACTGCCAGTACATCTTCGGAAAGCACATCCCTTCACGAGTATCCCAGTTACAATAAGGGATAGAAAAAGTATGATCACCGATGAGTTTTCCAAGAATTCTCTCCCAAAAGTATAGATAATAACGATGCCATGGAAGGAAAAACCAACTTCCATGAACTTGAAGTTAGGTTTTTGTGTTCAACTGATCAAAACCTCCATTACAGTAAGTGCAGTGAATGGCAGCTTATTGCTTGAAGCTCCATGGATGGTCATATGGTAATGCTTTCATCTTAGCAATGGCCGCCTCAAATTTTGTAATGTCATCAAAATTATACTTGTGGGCTGGTTTATGGATTCGTAATGTCTCTCCGTGTGATGGTGATTTGAAGTCGACCATCTTGGTTGTGGAATAAGATGAACAACAATTAACTTTCTCTTTGGTTTCGCCATCGATTGAGAGGTGACAAGTTGAAGTGTCAAAGGTGTGTAGTGGATCTCCAAATGCATTGTTAGCAACAACAGCGGTGCTTCCATATAATCCTCCTAACCCTAAGAGAACATTTCTCCTATCAACAACGCCATTGAGAGTAGGTTCTTTATTTAATTGGTTAAGTTCAGAAGAGGTATATGGTGTGCGGTTTGAAAGACGAACATATCTGCAAGTGTTTATTGCCGACCTTCGAAAAGGGTTCCCGGAGATGGTGGTGGTGGGAGAGGAGATTGTTGTGGTGGCTAAGTAGGAGAGAGACATTGGAAATGGTCACTATCATAAAGTAGTGGAACTGGGTTGTATTGTGGGGTGATGGAATAGAGAATGCATAGTGTGCTTTTATAGATGAGGATGAGCGTATCTTCTTTGGTTTTTTGAATAAGAAATTTCACATAGTCATGAATACGAGTCTTAAATTATTCTGGTTGGGTTTATCAACTTGCGCTAGCTATCCTTTCATCTTTTCCTTTTTCTTTTTTGGTGTGGATTGTTGGCGTCAGTAGCTTTCTTATGTAAGATTAAAAGATCCACAATGCAGTAGTAATGGATTGTTTTTCTACCGATCAGTAAAAGCTTCACATGTGAAACTGCACATATGACAGTAACAATAGCTTCACATGGTAACTCTCAGTAATATATTTTACCACTTCTTTGTGTAAATTTTTACGATAGGGATATCTACTGACTTGATTATTCCTCTTAATTTATTCCTCATTATCCCATGGCTTTGCAGCTTTGCTTGATGTTGATTCAATAGTATTTACTTCTAGTCGTAAAATAAGAAAAACCAGTCACTTTCCCTGACTACAGATGCCTACTGCGGAAAATTTTAGCACAGTGAAACATGTGATTCGTTGATGTCATACATCGTCACATGGACGACTAGGGTTGTTCATCGTCAAACGAACCAAAACCGAAACCAGTATTATTGGTTTCTAAAAATCTAAACCAAACCAATCCATTAACCAACGGTTCTTTCTTAATGGTTTTAGCCGGTTTCGGTTTGTTCCATTGGGTTAATGGAAAACCGACTGTATATCAGTTTTCTAAAACTGATAGTTCAAACCTTTTAAAAAAAAATTAGCAGTTGAATTTTTTTAACCTACCTGCAGAATGTAATTAACATACAAGCGTAGTTCACAACTCAAGTTTATAAGCATTGTTCAAAACATAAACATTAAAGATTTAAAATACACAAACTCCTAGTTCTGCATGCTCCAAATTCATAACTCAGTTGAAGATTCTGGCGAATGCCGACTGGAGACGAAGAAAAGATGAAGAGAAAAAATGAACTCGTCTGGAGTAAGGGTAGAACTTAGGTTTACAAAGAGTGAGATGGATGGGGTAGATTAAATCTATCTGATTTTAATCAACGACCTATACTTATCGGTTTTCCATTGGTTTTTGGTTCGGTTTTCAGGTCAAACCAAAACCGAACCAGTAATGTCGGTTTTCAATTTTTTTTACCATAACCAATCCATTAGTAAATGGTTTGGTTCGGTTTCTTCCTGATCGGTTTGGTTCGGTCCGGGTTTCGCGGAAAAGCAAAACCATGTTTAGCCCTATGGACGACTATTATTCGATCAAGAAAATTAATGTATGAGTGTGGCATTCATTTCATATACTGTAGTTATTAGGACGACCGAGAAGCGAGGGAGGTCTCTATATATGGTGACTTTGTGTCATTATGGCTCATGACTTTTTTTTCCAATTTGAAGAAAAAGATTGGATTTTGGTGTCCCAAACAGATTTCAATCAACAATGAAAGGACTAAAGTAACCTCCACATTTTCAATCACATCCGAAATTGGCGTATATACAACGAAACTAAGGGTAATGGCGTAAATTTACAGACCGAAAAAGGACACGGAGGTTGGAAATACGTTAGTTTTTGAGGGTGTTTTGGTAAAAAAACGAGGTAGAGGTTAAAGGGTCGAGCCTGACCACCTCCACATTTTCAAGCACATGCCAACATGCTCGCTGGTAGCTTTTCCTACCAAAGCCACGGCCCTAACGGCCACGCATGTTATTGGCACATGCCAAACACACACGCTGGTAGCCTAACTTGCGAACCGTGCAACCTACCACCAAGGCATTCCGCACATGCCAAACACACACGCTGGTAGCCTAACTTGCAAACCGTGTAACCTACCACCAAGGCATTCCGCACATGCCATTGGCACATGCCAAACACACACGCTGGTAGCCTAACTTGCAAAACCGTGCAACCTACCACCAAGGCATTCCGCACATGCCATTGGCACATGCCAAACACACACGCCTGGTAGCCTAACTTGCAAACCATGCAACCTACCACCAAGGCATTCCGCACATGCCATTGGCACATGCCACACACGCCACTGTGACTCTCCGGCATTGCCACTTACACTCAACGTACAACCTACCACCAAGGCATTCCGCGCATGCCATTGGCACATGCCACGCACGCCACTAGCAGCTCTGGCATTGCCACTTGCGCTCAGTACAACCCGCAACAAGGGCATTCCGCACATGCCAATGGCACATGCCACACGCGCCACTAGCGGGCGCCACTTGCACTCAAGGTGCAACCAACACTCGAGATATCAACACAAGGCGGGGATGCTTTCCGGGGTTTTGGTTTGGCGGTCACAGCTTGCAGCGTACACTACGCTCACATTAAGAAAGCGTGAAAAGGAATAAAGCGGTCAAATAAATGAGGAAATAATGGTGAAAACGTTTTCACCCATTAACACCATGCGGTTACCACCTCCTCCCATTATTTCACCCTTTACTCTCTTCCTTCATGAGACCAGGGTACGTTTCAATCTCGACTTGTATAAATAGGTCTTACCTATTTCCACCAGACAACAAGTCTCGGTCAGGAGAAAAATACTACACTCTCAGAAAGGCAACTTTGCAAGCTCTCCCAAAAGCTTTCATCTCTTGCAAGCTTCCTAAGCTTTTACTTTCTGATACAAGTCGAGATACTACCATCCCAGAATTATTATGGTCTCAACACCTTTCTTTGCTTCCCTCCCCAAATCAACCCTTCTCCTCCACTTTGTGACCGAAGCAAGTCTGGAACGGCCATTTCTTGGTTTAGGCCGGACTTGTACAGATTGATCTCTCGAATCTATAAAATGCTCACGTGCAGCACATTTGTTTAGGGTTTGAACCAGTTTCTCACTCACCTACCGAAATTACAAATCGGCGAAACGATTTGCACCCATAAACAATTGGCGACCACGGTGGGAGGATTGATCTATCGGCTACAATGTCGACTGTCGATCTCGTTCTTCACCCAGATGTCAAGATGGTAGGGAAGGCGACTCAATCCGACGCAACTACCCGGACAACCCGGCTACTAGTTGTAAAAACTACATGAGAAAAACGGGACTCGCAAGAAGATGCTACCAGCGATTGGGGACTTCTTTGGCGATGCTACCAAGAAACCGCCTTTTACATAGAGAGGGGCATGTTCGCAAAAACCTATGAAGTGAGTAAATTCGATTGCGCAAGATATACGATTGGTTTTTAGGTTCTTAGTAAAACCATTATACTACCGAGTATTGTGCCTATTGCTAGCGCACACTTTCATAAAAGCAATATTCCTTTCCCAAAACATAATCGAGTTATATTATCAAAACCATTCATCCAGAAATAATCCAACATCCTCAAAAGCTACCACTGTCTACTAAAACTGTCAAACCTTGAACCGGACATCCAAATATGTCTTTCAAAAAAAAAAAAAAACCTAAATGAAAGTTTAACAGAGAAACATTCAAGGAAAAATCATCCAAAAGAGGTTTGTTCTTCTTGAGAAAGTCCACTTTGCATCTTCAAGAGCGCTCTCTTCATAGTCAACATCTTGGAAAGCTTTTCGAGTTCTACCTCCTGTCGTGCAATCTCCTCGGCGGAAAGGCTTTCGGTTCTGCATCTTTCAACTTTTGGATCTCAGCAAGGCCTTCGACAAACCACGAAGTGTTGAACTCCTTTCTCGCACACGTCGCGATGATGCTCCCGGTCGGCAATAACGTCTTGAAACGGTGTGACCGGTCAACCCACGCATATCCTCGATGGAAGATAAAGCCTCTTCCGCATGCCTAACCAGCGCCCATTCTAAGACGATCCAGCGCCTACCAGACGCGCATGCCAGAAGCGCTTGCCAGACGCGCTTACCAGACGTTCTTACCAGACACGCTTGCCAGACGCACATGCCAGGCACACATGCCGCATGCGCATGCTAGCCGCAGTACCACACTCTGTGCTAACAGTTTGCATCCTTCCAGCGCTAACATCTTGCGCCCTTCCAGCACCATCCTCGCCCTTTGAAACAGCGCCATGACTCGAACTTCGTGATCAAAACCGTGTCATCTCCGCACGATACACTTACGATCACGTAGCGTGAGCGCTTCAGCCACCCCAACGGTTCTTCAAGCATGGAAGCTTCAACCGTCACCAGAGACGCTACTCCACCATCAGGGCAAGATACTGGAAGATCCGGAAGAAGCCGACCTCCTTTTAGCACTGTTGATTTGATGAAAAGACAAAAGATACTTCAGCAGGACATGCGTTCATAGATGAAGAGGCTCGCGTTGCTCTTGAACGCCCAGTAGAAGGGGATAACCAATCCAATTTCGTCACACGTAAAGATCGGGAAAGACTTCTCCAAAATCGAAAGCAAAGGAAATCAACAACTCTCCCGAGTTCACGGAGACCCTTCTCCCGTCGGGACCCGCACGATGGGAACCGCCCAAAAGTCGTACAGTCTATGATGAAACAATTATGTGAGATTCTATGTTTCTCCAAGGCGCAGCGTCAAGACATATTTGCACCCCTCAAACGCACTTGCATCGGAAAGAAGGCGTTTCCGGAGGAGCCGTTCCCAAACCCCAACCTCTCCTAGAAAGCACGATCGATAGATGGAACTGGGGACTCCTAACCTCTGTTCTCTTGAGGGATGTCGAGTTCGACAGAACGTGACGCGGCCTCCGACTTCAAAATGGTAACCGTCAAGGCTCTGAGAGTTGCAAGACATCGTTTCAACGTTCTCTCCAGAAGTAGCTCCGCATCAACGTTCTCTCCAGAAGTAGCTACGCAACAACGTTCACCAGCAGCGGTTTCGCTTCAATGTTCGCTTCAACGCCACTCCTTCCTGCAAAGGGTCGTGCCGCCACACTCCCCATATCAAGGAACATAGTCACAGCCAGCCAATCTTCGTAGCCATGGACACCTTTTAATCCATCTCGCCAAAACTCGTGATCATGGACAGTTTGCTCGCTTACGCATCCAGCCAATCCTTTTACTTCCACAGAAGCCCATGGAATGTCAGCCAACCTACTTTGTTACCACGAAAATGTAGTCTCTCCTGATTACATCTCCTACCAAGAATTGTTATCCCTCATTCGTTGATACCAGCCAGAGCTTCACCGCAGCAGCAATTACTACAAAGATGGAAACACGTAAACCATACTTGAGGACAAGAGATATACACGGGATCCCGTCACTGTCAAAGCTCCGAAGACACAGTCCACCAAAAATCCGTACCCACAACAAGGTCCTCTACTCTTCAATGGTGCAACGCAAGAATATCATCACCTCTCTGTCTAGAATACGCCTTCAACACTTTACGAGGCCGTGGAGGATCCCGAGCCTGTACTATCCAGAATATGTCATCATGTAATTTCTGAGCATCCCAGTGTCACATCCAGAAGAGTACGATAGGCTTATATCAAATCCCGTGGAGGGGGATTCAAGGCGATGTAATGAAAGTAGGTTATGCATGGGAACTACCAGCGTGAGGTGCCTTCACTCCCCTCAACCAGGTTATTACTGATTTCAACATCATCACTATCGAGGTTTTACGAGCCGCGGGAATTTCTCAACATGAAGCCGTACATGTGCACCGAAAACTCCAAAAGCACGCCAGAAAGTTACATTCACGTATTCATCCATGCCATCATATCAAACCGAAGTATGACCGGGGACTTCTCACCGCATCCCATTCCGTACGATAGTCCAAGATTCAGAAGATGGTTTGAAGGATTAACTTGGAACAAAGTCCAGGAAGACTTGATAGCGAGACATCGGCAATGGAACGTCTCCCTATTTCATCCCGGGGCGCCAGAAGTTTTCGACCATGCACAAGCATACAAAAACAAGATTTCCAGGGCGTACAACAGCCATGTAAAATCCAGGGTTTTTAAGGAAGGAGATCTGGTGCTAAAAATCGCCAACCACACCAGCAAGAATACCGGCTCATCGACTTTCACAATATTGAGACGATCTGCAACCAGATGATATTAAACTCCAAGGATTCACAGGTGGACACCATGTTCTCCCACCTTTGAATGGTGACTCTCGCAGCGAAGACGGATGGACATATTCTCCATTTCAAGCAATCATCGGCAAAAGAGGTTCACCACGGAAACCAAGGCGGGACGAACAAAGACTTCACTACGCTCGTGGTAGCGATATAGCCGTATGTCTTCCATATCCTCGTATAAAGGACCACGAATTCTTTCCGCACCAGGAAACCGCCAACATTCCGGTAATTGGAGGAGAGACACCTCATACGAGTCCCAAGCGAAGAACCTGAATAGGGGTATTCATGACAAGAGAGCCCTAAATCAGCGTTCTCCAAGTATGCAGCAGTCAACAAGGTTGGATTTGAAGGGAGGGGAACGACTAGGTCATCCTCGTCGATAACAGTAATGCATGCTCCAACGGGATATCTCTGCACAAAAGGAAAATTTTCCATTCATCAAATAAGCGATTCAGACCTCGCTCCTTCACGGGAGAACACGGGTCGGTTAGAAGATGGTTCGTCTATCGTGCGACATGACAAAGAGAAACTCAACAAGAAGAACCCTTTCTCAAACGAGGGAAATGATGCAATTACTTTGGGTATGAATACGGAACCTTAAAAAAAAAAAGGAAAGGAAGCAATGAGGGACATAACGCTTCCAGATTTTAGCATGAATAATGCCCTGATTGAAGCCGCGCGCGTGAAGGAAGGAAAAACAAGGAAACTTTGCTATCTGTAAAAACACCTACTCCCTCCTTGTTTACACCGGTCCCACCAGCTAGCACGCTCAGTTTCCCAACTCACGCCAACTTCCCAACGTCGCCCAAGCTGCACCGGCCCCACCAATTGCACCGACTTCCCAATGGCCGCCCAAGTCACGCTTGCAAGCACGCACAGACTTCCACACCTTGCGACGGTCCCACCAGCTAGCACACTCAGTTTCCCAACTCACGCCAACTTCCCAACGTCGCCCAAGCTGCACCGGGCCCCCCAATTGTGCCCGCCTCCCGATTTGTGCAAAACTACCGAGAGGCAAGGATTCCAAATCCTATTTATAAAAGGTCGACAAGCCTCCTCAATTCTCTTTACCGTTTCTTGTTGATAGTTTGTCACCATCTTATGCTTACCTCGCAACAAAGCCCCCTGTTCCGAGCTAAGCGGGGGACTTAATGTTGATGGTGGTTTTTAAACAAGGGGTAAAATCGTAAAACCCCATGACCTAGTGTTACCCGCAACACATTAACTAAGAGCATTTAACTCGGGTGTAAATAATTAATAGGGGTATTTTTTCAAAATACCCATTAGGGTTTTAAAATACGAACCCTAATTCCAAAACCAAGCCGCACACATGCGCGCGCCATGGCAACAATGCCAAACCAAGCCGCACACTGCGCACCATGGCAACAATGCCAAACCAAGCCGCACACTGCGCACCATGGCAACAATGTCGAACCAAGCCGCACACTGCGCACCATGGCAACAATGCCAAACCAAGCCGCTTAATGCGCACCAGGGCAACAACGCCAAAACCAAGTCGCACGCTGCGCACCATGGCAACGATGCCAAACCAAGCCGCACATTACATGCGCACCATGGCAACGACGCCAAAACCAAGCCGCACACTGCGCACAATGGCAGCGACGCCAAAACCAAACTACATATCGCACACATTGGCAACCATGCCAAACTAAGCCGCTACGCCATTGGCACATGCCAAATATAGCGCCTAGGCTTGCAAAACGTGCAACTAGGTCAACATGGCCGTACGTGCCATTGGCACATGCCAACACGTACCACAAGACATATTTCCAAGACGTTATGCCATTGGCACATGCCAAATATAGCGCCCTAGGCTTGCAAACCATGCAACCTAGGCCAAGTCGGCCACGCATGCCATTGGCACATGCCAACATGCTCGCTGGTAGCTTTTCCTACCAAGGCCACGGCCCTAACGGCCACGCATGCCATTGGCACATGCCAACATGCTCGGTGGTAGCTTTTCCTACCAAGGCCACGGCCCTAACGCCACGCATGCCATTGGCACATGCCAACATGCTCATTTGGTAGCTTTTCCTACCAAAGCCACGGCCTAACGGCCACGCATGTTATTGGCACATGCCAAACACACTATTGGTAGCCTAACTTGCAATCCGTGCAACCTACCACCAAGGCATTCCGCACATGCCATTGGCACATGCCAAACACACACGCTGGTAGCCTAACTTGCAAACCGTGCAACCTACCACCAAGGCATTCCGCACATGCCAAATACACACGCTGGTAGCCTAACTTGCAAACCGTGTAACCTACCACCAAGGCATTCGCACATGCCACTGGCACATGCCAAACACACACGCTGGTAGCCTAACTTGCAAAACCGTGCAACCTACCACCAAGGCATTCCGCACATGCCATTGGCACATGCCAAACACACACGCTGGAAGCCTAACTTGCAAACCATGCAACCTACCACCAAGGCATTCCGCACATGCCATTGGCACATGCCACACGCCACTAGCGTTACGGCATTGCCACTTACACTCAACGTACAACCTACCACCAAGGCATTCCGCACATGCCATTGCACATGCCACGCACGCCACTACAGCTACTGGCATTGCCACTTGCGCTCGAAGTACAACCCGCAACAAGGGCATTCCGCACATGCCAATGGCACATGCCACACGCGCCACTAGCAGCGCCACTTGCACTCAAGCGGCAACCAACACTCGAGATATCAACACAAGGCGGGGATGCTTTCCGGGGTTTTGGTTTGGCGGTCCTGACTTTGCAACAGACACCATGCGGAATAAAGGAATAAAGCGGTCAAATAAATGAGGAAATAATGGTGAAAACGTTTTCACCCATTAACACCATGCGGTTACCACCTCCTCCCATTATTTCACCCTTTACTCTCTTCCTTCATGAGGACAGTGTACGTTTCAATCTCGACTTGTATAAATAGGTCTTACCTATTTCCACCAGACAACAAGTCTCGGTCAGGAGAAAAATACTACACTCTCAGAAAGGCAACTTTGCAAGCTCTCCCAAAAGCTTTCATCTCTTGCAAGCTTCCTAAGCTTTTACTTTCTGATACAAGTCGAGATACTACCATCCCAGAATTATTCTGGTCTCAACACCTTTCTTTGCTTCCCTCCCCAAATCAACCCTTCTCCTCCACTTTGTGACCGAAGCAAGTCTGGAACGGCCATTTCTTGGTTTAGGCCGGACTTGTACAGATTGATCTCTCGAATCTATAAAGTGCTCACGTGCAGCACATTTGTTTAGGGTTTGAACCAGTTTCTCACTCACCTACCGAAATTACCGAAATCGGCAGAAACGATTTGCACCCATAAACAACAGTTTTTTTTGAAAGAAATTATAATTGAGAAACCTAAAAGAGTGTTGAATTTTACTAAACGATAACAGAAGCAGTTACAGCTGATGGCTATTTATAGCCTGACACAGAACACAAGAAACTGTTAAAACAGACTGTAATAGACATTCAAAAATAAAAAATAGATTTACACCTCAGTTACACAATAGTATTCTTATACTCCCACCTCAAGTTGTGCACGACACAAGTACAGTAGCTTGCCATCCAAAGTATAAAAGATAGACGACACCAAGTCTTTGGTGAAGAGATCACCAACTTGCAAATGTGAAGGAAAAAATAAAATATTGAGATAGGAAGCAGTCATCAAGTTACGGAGAAAATGATAATCAATCTCAATGTGTTTAGTTCTAGAATGAAAGATTGGATTACTGGCTAATCTAGCAGCAGACATGAAAAAGCGAGGGTCCAACAACCACACCCAATATTTCGATTAGCAATCTGTATGGACTAACTCCAATATAATTTCAAGGGGATTAATGATCGTTGTCGTAAGCGTCAAAAATAAATTACACTTTCTTACTACTCAAAATATAAATATAGCAAGGGCAAGAAAGGATCGATCCACGAGAGAGGTCTAGGTTGTCAAATTGTTTCGGTTCCCTATAAATAACACCGGAGGTTTTGTGATTTTTATATAATAAACTAAATAAAAACAAATAAAGAAATAAGCAAACAAATCAAATCAAGGATAAGAAATATTGGTTAAGGATTTCGTTTTCATTCACTAACATGCTTTTCACAATAACTAGAATTGATATTTAATCTCAACTTTTATCAAAGACCCTAGAATACCTTGATCGCAAGAATATCCCGCAAATCTCCTCATGTCATCAACAAACACATTAAAAGATGCGAATATGAATTCTACCTAAAGGAACAACCTAACGTGTAAAAGCACTAATCAAGTTTAATTCCCTAGATGCGTTAAGTTCTATGAAATCAGGCCAATCAAAGCAATTGAACGTGGAAAGCGCACTAATTCAATTTAACAAAGGTTACGATTCACATATGATCATAAGAATATATCACTACAAACTATAATCATATTATGCTACTTGTATTCAAGGGATATCACTTTTGCGTATAATAAACCCTAAACTAGCAATAGATGTGATTAGAAGTTCTACCAATTTGCAACTTGACAAAACAATCAATCAATCATAAAACAATATTTTCGAGAGAATTGCAAACGATAAATATGAGACAAAACTAATATATTGAATCAAAGAATCATGCTTTGTGAAATCCAACTATTCCATAACCAATAATAAACTTAGGTACTCATATTCAAGGAGTTCATCACAAGAAGAAAGAGAAGTTTCATGTTCTAAACCCTAGAAAACAAGTAGAAGTCTCCCTAATGGAGATATATCTAGGTTTAGAGAAAAGTTCTATCTATATGCTTTTCTCCCCATAAGGATACTTTCCCAAAATTAGGTTAATTCTTCTCAAAACCCGTCTCCCAGTTGGTCCACCAAGCCCAGGAGTGAAAAATATGTCTCTGGAATTTTGGGTCCAAAAGCGTCGCCGGAATTGCTGACGTCATCGCCGGAATCCGGCCACCGGTCGCCGGAATCCGTCACCGGAAAATTTGTCTCCAGCCGCTTTTGTCATCGGAAACTGTCACCAGCAAGTGTGCACTCCCAGCAACTCATCTTCCCTTCTCTGCATTCCAAACATTCACAAAAATCATCCAAACCAATTCTTTATCTCTTGCGAAACGCACCCAAAAGCGTGATGCGTAGCTCATATGTCCGGCCGTCGATTCTTGCATCCGACTCATACCCCCTTCGTGATTCACTGAATCATTGTGATTCCCACTTACGGTTCCAAAATCCGGCTACTGGAGCTAGGCTCACCGGTGCGCCATTTTCACCCCGTTTTCGCGCAGTTTCTGCAGCTTGGTTTCTTGCCATTCTCGTGCTTGCAAACTCGTGCACGGTGCTTCTCTTATAACTCACTCGCAATGCCACCATCAAACTCGCCACTTCCATCCTTGGCTCGGTTCATGCACCAACTCCGCCACGTTCTCCAAGACTCCGCTCTGTTCAAATCACTTCAACTTGACCAATTCATCACTTGTTCTTCCCCGATCCGCAGCCTACACATTCTGCGGCTCCATTCTTCACTCCATCCGAAACACCACCCGCAATTCCCAGCTCAAGCCACCAGTCTCATAACAAAGACACAAGAAGAACGGCTCTCTATCGCACCAATTCCTTTTCGCAACTTCACTGGCCAGCACCAGCTCAATGACAACAAGAACAACAACTCGCAGATTCATGCCTTGCTCGACCAACGGTCACCGAACTCTCCATCTCCTTTTTATTCACGTCACCGCCACAAACTTCGCAGAAGACCAGCTCGGACTCGTACTCCATTCTTCCCCGACTTCCACTGGTTTCTCGTCGTAGATTCTCAGAATCAGCGGCGCCAAGCATCACGACTCTCCATGATTCGGCTCCAACCCTTCAAGCACAACCACTCCATCACCGCCGAACCGAACCATTCATTGCCGCCAGCAACCTCCGTCGATCATCTCGATTCCCGGCAATTGCATCCAGGCCACAGCTCCATCCTTGCATTCCTCCAACTCGTCCTGATGCCAGACAAACACACCCAGCATCAACCTGAGCAAACCCAAATCCTTCTTAACTTCACTATATCCTGTAACATCACCCTTAGTCTGCATCCATCTGTTGCTTCAGTTGGCAGCTACAACTCCACCAGATTCATTCAACCAAAGCCATACTTAGCATACCACAACCACTTCACAGCACATACTTCCACTGGCTCAGCCTTGGTATTTGACCCTTCACTTGCACAACCACCAGCAAAGCATTGGTGACAACTCAAAACACCACCAGAGCAAACTTGCAAACCAGCATCTCTTCTTGTTCTCTCCAACCAACTACAGCTGCTCCTTTATTCAACCACAACAATCAGTTCTCTGCTTAACCTGCACACACACAGTAGCTCTGAAATCCTTGTAGCTCAAACCACCATCTACATAGCTAGGCCAACAACATCACAACACTTCTTCATTGCCATCTTACAGCTGCCAAATACGTCCCCAAGACTCTCCCAGATTTGAGCACGAGAACTTGAGCAAAGCGGTGGTCACGGTGAGCTTGAAGTAACACTATCTTCATTCGAGCATTTCGCAAATACTTGATGTGACTGACTTTAAAATTGATGAACAACTGCAATTGTGATGCCCAAACACTTCCACATCTCCTTCCATGCAAATTCATACAAAACCCATTCATTATAACCATCAAAAGACTCGAAATCACCAATTAATCCCTACGTTCATAAGTCACAATCAATAACAATAAGTTCCTCTTCTTCCCCGTTTCTTGACTGTAATACCAGCTCTTGTTCATGTCACAGCTTAAATAAGTCTTCTTATATTAGTTTAATGGTTGAAACCCTTCGAGCACGAGCCTGGACTCATGGCTTGCCGGTATGGACCATTGGTGAAGTGTAAGTTGAACGTGAATGAACTGAGATGTAATGACCTTGTTATACAAGTAGTCAATGAGATCTGGTGGCCCTTAGTAATTTGAGCGGGTGCCTATAGTAGTTCTCGTAGGTTCTCTAGTTTTCGACAACTTCCGCTTGCTTCAGATGCTTCCAGATTCTTCATACGATGTCGGATTGACTCCATTCTTTCGCCATTGGCTTTGTCTTTTCGTGCTCTTCGAGATGATGAGAAGAAATCTTGGATTTGAGCGAGTTCCACTTCCTTTTGCCCCAATGACTCCAAAACACCTATAAGACTCAAAAGCAAATATAAGATACATAATTTACAAGAAAAATAGCAAAGAAAGCATAAACTCTACATAGTAAATACGGTGTATTCTACACCTATCAAATTCCCCCACACTTAGACTTTGCTAGTCCTCGAGCAAATCAAACAAAACAAAACAATAAAATACAACAACTCCATGTCGTCGAGGCTACGGTCACTTTTAGCATAAATAACAAGCCTTTAAACCCTAGGTGTCCCTAGTGGACGAGTTATAGTCTCGTGAAGGTTTACTAGAGATATACCTACAAAACCTATATTCCAAACTCCGTCTATTTGTGACAAATCAATGAACGAATCCAAAATGACTACAGGAGGAGGTACCTTGCAAATTCAATTCAATTATTAGTAAATAAACTCTAATTAGATAGTCGAACAAGCCACAATACTCGGAAACTAACAAACCACAATCACTATGAAAAGATTAAGAAGATGGATATAGATGTAGATGTTGGCGAATATTCACAAGTGTTCGATGTTTCCCATATCTGTCTGAAGGTCCTTTGCTAAGATGAACCTAATCCTATTGGATTGAGCTACTTAGTCTTTGAATGCTACATCAAATCAATTGGCATATACAAGGGAACCAAGAGTGACTTTATTCAACACAATAATAATTTTTTCTTTTTTTATATGATTGGATCAAACTGGATCCAATTTCTTTTTTTTTTTTTTTTTTAGACGGCATGATTAGATCTAATGGATCCAAGCGCATGCTTCTTGTCAGCAAGTACATGATAGTTGCCTTGGATCCTGCATTCCACGCTTGTTTAGGCGACGGAGACAGGGACTACGTTTCACACATACTGCTATTCCCAAGTGTCTTTTTATTCCGTTTTGGTCTAATTGGTCGGTCTTTTTTTTTTCCTTTTTTCAAATATTTTTTTTATTTTTTTATTTTTTATTTTTTTTTCATATATTTTTTTCTTTTTCTAGTAACTCAACCACTCTATTTCATCCTAGCAGTAATAACACGTCGATGTTTAGTGACCCACCAAAGCACTTAGAGAACAATAGATAAATATGGAAAAATAAAAATAGAATGTGATATGGTGATATTCCGAGATATGGTAACAACTATCATGTTAATTTGTGATTTCTGAGCTATATTCTTCCCATTTAGTTAATTGGTTCCTCAACTCCTGCATTCAAAATGTTTCCATCCACTAATGGTGTCAAAAACAAACATATAAATGCTCCCCCACACTTAAACTTCACATTGTCCTCAATGTGTAAAACCGAAAGTTCTGAATTCTGACGTAACAGCAGATAAAACGCAAAAACTGTGCAAATTGGTAAGGAATTTGGAAAAACTCCATTTCACAAAAGTTGTTCACCTACGTGTTTTCTACACAGTGTAAAAATTTCACAGTGTTTTGATAAACGGTCTGACAGTTATGGTCTCTGGACTGAACTACGCGCAGTCTGAAATTTTCTGACGAAAAGGTATTCGTCATATTTCTCTTCTAAGATAGATTACGGACTCAATGAAATTAAACATAGGGATGCAAATATGATATAAAAACAGTAAAAAAAAAAATAAACGAAACAAAAATAAAATGCAAAAGGATAAGAGATACAAAACCGGTGGGTTGCCTCCCACTAAGCGCTTGTTTTATAGTCGTCAGCCCGACTATATCCTTGCAAGATTCATTCCCCATACACCAATAATCTGAAAAGTTGGGGATCCTTCCATAGAACCTGTTTTTCAAACACTAGCTTCACACAAATATTAGTAATATAAAGCAAAAGTGAAGCTATGAACCGATAAAAGCTTCCCCCACACTTATTCTTGGCCACACTTGGAAGTGCATAAAGGATATAGGAGTCGGGTACCTCCACGGTTTCTGGTTCCATAACCTGCATAGTATGAGAATCAAGTGTCTCTAATGGCGGAAAACGAGAAATAAAGTCAGTCAACAATATTCTCGAAGCACATACATTCAAACCAATAAGAGGTAAAGGAGAAGAAACAATAGGCAAAGGGTTAGATAAACCTTGCACAATCTCTTGTATTACGGAATCCTCTTCATCCTTGAAAAACTCAAGTGAATTATTCACCTCTTGTATATCATGGTCCTCTATCAAACCTTGCAACCATTCTTCGTCCGTTTTCGCCGTAACCAAAGTATCGACATAAACATCATCATTACAATCATGCACAAGTTCAATTGGGTCTTCCACAATATTGGTCATAACGGTCTCATTCTCAACATATTCCTCTTCATTAAACTCAAACCATGTTGCAAAATCTTGTAAAACACTAGTTTCATCATACTCATGTACCTTTTGAATAGGTTCTTGATCATTATAAAGATCAAGGATTGAGTCAACTACACTAACGTCATCCAATATCTCCAAAGTTTGGTCCTTTTTAACACATTCATCTTCGTCTTCATCTTCGGACTCACCATAATAAGAATCGTCGTCGGTTTCCCAACCCTTATCACGACGTCGTTTAAGTTCCATATGAATGGTCCTACTAATTTCATCGACTAGCTCTTCCGAGGCTCCATCATCTTCCAACTTGTATAATTTACGCGCAAGTTTCCCGACGTTCACACGCTTACCACCATTGACTACAATATGTTCTCTTTCCCATGACTCTTCCCTTTGAATGGGTGAATGATCATAACTACGACCGGAGTCGGGTAAGAAGAAATATTCCAAAAATTGGTTTGTGCGACGTTCTCTCTATCACGGTCAAGTTGGTCTAGCCTTTGTTGCATGTTTTGTAACCCATTCAAAATCGTGCATACAACTCGAATAAAGCCAATTAGATGTAGAATTATCCCACCTAGGTGCTTGACTTACATACCCACTACAAGGTTGTTGTTGGTATGTATGAAAATCACCATAAGGTTCTCTAGGATATGCATCATAGCCAATAAATTGGTTTTGATTGCATCCCATAGATGGTGGGCAATTTTCATAGTGTTGAGGAGGTTGAAAATCATATCCATTGCTCCAATATGCTCCTTCCATAGAAATAAGCACCTGAAATAATTCCCAAACCAAGGTTAAAACCCAGAAAATAAGAAAAAATAAAAAATAAAAAAAAAACAAAAACTAAATACAAAAATAAGAAACCAAAAACAATTAACAACCGCTGCCTCCCCGGCAGCGGCGCCAAAATTTGATCGCTGTCGTAAGCGTCAAAATAAATTACACTTTCTTACTACTCAAAATATAAATATAGCAAGGGCAAGAAAGGATCGATCCCACAGAGAGGTCTAGGTTGTCAAATTGTTTCGGTTCCCTATAAATAACATAGGAGGTTTTGTGATTTTTATATAATAAACTAAATAAAAACAAATAAAGAAATAAGCAAACAAATCAAATCAAGGATAAGAAATATTGGTTAAGGATTTCGTTTTCATTCACTAACATGCTTTTCACAATAACTAGAATTGATATTTAATCTCAACTTTTATCAAAGACCCTAGAATACCTTGATCGCAAGAATATCCCGCAAATCTCCTCATGTCATCAACAAACACATTAAAAGATGCGAATATGAATTCTACCTAAAGGAACAACCTAACGTGTAAAAGCACTAATCAAGTTTAATTCCCTAGATGCGTTAAGTTCTATGAAATCAGGCCAATCAAAGCAATTGAACGTGGAAAGCGCACTAATTCAATTTAACAAAGGTTACGATTCACATATGATCATAAGAATATATCACTACAAACTATAATCATATTATGCTACTTGTATTCAAGGGATATCACTTTTGCGTATAATAAACCCTAAACTAGCAATAGATGTGATTAGAAGTTCTACCAATTTGCAACTTGACAAAACAATCAATCAATCATAAAACAATATTTTCGAGAGAATTGCAAACGATAAATATGAGACAAAACTAATATATTGAATCAAAGAATCATGCTTTGTGAAATCCAACTATTCCATAACCAATAATAAACTTAGGTACTCATATTCAAGGAGTTCATCACAAGAAGAAAGAGAAGTTTCATGTTCTAAACCCTAGAAAACAAGTAGAAGTCTCCCTAATGGAGATATATCTAGGTTTAGAGAAAAAGTTCTATCTATATGCTTTTCTCCCCATAAGGATACTTTCCCAAAATTAGGTTAATTCTTCTCAAAACCCGTCTCCAAGTTGGTCCACCAAGCCCAGGAGTGAAAAATATGTCTCTGGAATTTTGGGTCCAAAAGCGTCGCCGGAATTCTTTCGACGTCATCGCCGGAATCCGGCCACCGGTCGCGGAATCCGTCACCGGAAAATTTGTCTCCAGCCCGCTTTTGTCATCGGAAATCTGTCACCAGCAAGTGTGCACTCCCAGCAACTCATCTTCCCTTCTCTCGCATTCCAAACATTCACAAAAATCATCCAAACCAATTCTTTATCTCTTGCATAAAACGCACCCAAAAGCGTGATGCGTAGCTCATATGTCCGGCCGTCGATTCTTGCATCCGACTCATACCCCTTCGTGATTCACCGAATCATTGTGATTCCCACTTACGGTTCCAAAATCCGGCTCATCGGAGCTAGGCTCACCGAGGTGCGCCATTTTCACCCGTTTGCTGTAGGTTTCGCAGCCTTGGTTTCTTGCCATTCTGTGCTTGCAAACTCGTGCCTGGTGCTTCTCTTATAACTCACTCGCAATGCCACCATCAAACTCTGCCACTTCCATCCTTGGCTCAGTTCATGCACCAACCTGCCACGTTCTCCAAAGACTCCGCTCTGTTCAAATCACTTCAACTTGACCCAATTCATCACTTGTTCTTCCACGATCCGCAGCCTACACATTCCCGGCTCCATTCTTCACTCCCATCCGAAACACCACCGCAATTCCCAGCTCAAGCCACCAGTCTCATAACAAAGACACAAAGAAGAACAGACTCTATCGCACCAATTCCTTTCGCAACTTCATTCTGCAAGACCAAAGCTCAATGACAACAAAGAACAACAACTCAGCAGATTCATGCCTTGCTCGACCAACAATCACCGAACTCTCCATCCCCTTCTTATTCACGTCACTGCCACAAACTTCAGTAGAAGACCAGCTCGGACTCGTACTCCATTCTTCCCTGACTTCCACTGGTTTCTCGCCCGTAGATTCTCCAGAATCAAGCAGCGCCAAGCATCACAGCTCTCCGCAGTTCAGCTCCAACCCTTCAAAGACAACCACTCCATCACCGCCGAATCGAACCATTCATTGCCGCCCGAGTAACCCTCGTCGGTCATCTCAGTTCTGGCAATTGCATCCAGGCCACAGCTCCATCCTTGCATTCCTCCAACTCGTCCTGATGCCAGACAAACACACCCAGCATCAACCTGAGCAAACCCAAATCCTTCTTAACTTCACTATATCCTGTAACATCACCCTTAGTCTGCATCCATCTGTTGCTTCAGTTGGCAGCTACAACTCCACCAGATTCATTCAACCAAAGCCATACTTAGCATACCACAACCACTTCACAGCACATACTTCCACTGGCTCAGCCTTGGTATTTGACCCTTCACTTGCACAACCACCAAAGCAAAGCATTGGTGACAACTCAAAACACCACCAGAGCAAACTTGCAAACCAAAGATCTCTTCTTGTTCTCTCCAACCAACTACAACTGCTCCTTTATTCAACCACAACAATCGGTTCTCGCTTAACCCGCACACACGGTAGCTCACGAAATCCTTGTAGCTCAAACCACCATCTACATAGCTAGGCCAACAACATCACAACACTTCTTCATTGCCATCTTACACTGCCAAATACGTCCCCAAGACTCTCCCAGATTTGAGCACGAGAACTTGAGCAGCAGGCTGGTCACAGCTGAGCTTGAAGTAACACTATCTTCATTCAGGCATTTCTGCAAATACTTGATGTGACTGACTTTAAAATTGATGAACAACTGCAATTGTGATGCCCAAACACTTCCACATCTCCTTCCATGCAAATTCATACAAAACCCATTCATTATAACCATCAAAAGACTCGAAATCACCAATTAATCCCCTACGTTCATAAGTCACAATCAATAACAATAAGTTCCTCTTCTTCCCCGTTTCTTGATCGTAATACCAGCTCTTGTTCATGTCTGACTTAAATAAGTCTTCTTATATTAGTTTAACTGGTTGAAACCCTTCGAGCACGAGCCTGGACTCATGGCTTGCCGGTATGGACCATTGGTGAAGTGTAAGTTGAACGTGAATGAACTGAGATGTAATGACCTTGTTATACAAGTAGTCAATGAGATCTGGTGGCCCTTAGTAATTTGAGCGGGTGCCTATAGTAGTTCTGTAGGTTCTCTAGTTTTCGACAACTTCCGCTTGCTTCAGATGCTTCCAGATTCTTCATACGATGTCGGATTGACTCCATTCTTTCGCCATTGGCTTTGTCTTTTCGTGCTCTTCGAGATGATGAGAAGAAATCTTGGATTTGAGCGAGTTCCACTTCCTTTTGCCCCAATGACTCCAAAACACCTATAAGACTCAAAAGCAAATATAAGATACATAATTTACAAGAAAAATAGCAAAGAAAGCATAAACTCTACATAGTAAATACGGTGTATTCTACACCTATCAATTAACTAGACAGTCAGACTCAATCTTAAGAAAAGTATATCAAAGAGTTATATCTCAATTTCTCAATTCAACCCGCAATAAAACAAATAGGAATTTGCAAGCCCGATTGGATATAGGAAATAACTTGGACGGTATCAAAAACCAATATCCAAGTGTCAATCAATTTAATCAACAACCAAAGGTTGGATTCCCAATTGATTGAACTTACGCACAACTTTGTGATATTTCAATTATAGAAACAAATATAATGTGGAAAATAAATAACACAAACACGAGATATTTTGTTAACCAGGAAACCGCAAATGCGAGAAAACCCCGAGACCTAGTCCAGATTTGAACACCACATTGTATTAAGCCGTTCTGACACTAGCCTACTCCAAGTTAACTTAGGACTAGAATGTAGTTGAGCCCTAACCAATTTCACACTGATCAAGGTACAGTCGCGTTCCTTACGCCTTCATAACCACGCCGGATTCTGCGCACTTGATTCCCTTAGAAGATCTCTCCCACAACTAAAAGTTGCTACGACCCAAAGTCGAAGACTTGATAAACCAATCTGTCTCACATAGAAAAGTCCATTGTATAGATAAATCTGTCTCCCACAGATAAACCTATGAGTTTTGTTCCGTATTTTGATAAATCAAGGTGAACGAGAAACTAATTGATATACCAGACTTATATTCCCGAAGAACAGCCTAGAAATATCAATCACCTCACAATAATCTTAATTGTATGGTAGCGAAACAAGATATTGTGGAATCACAAACGATGAGACGAAGATGTTTGTGACTACATTTTATCTTGCTTATCGGAGATTAAATCTCGAGCCAATCTTAGAGAAGATAGTACTCAATCACGACAGAAAACAACAAGATCATATCACGCAACTACGGAGGGTCCGACTTCACAATCCCAATGAAGTCTTCAAGTCGTTAACCTACAGGGTTTTAGAAAAACCTAAGGTTAAAGGAGAATCAACTCTAGTCACAACTAGTATCACCAGGAGGTGTGGGGATTAAGTTTTCCGGTTGCTATAGTTCTCCCTTATATAGTCTTCAAATCAGATTTGCAATCAACGTTACCTTGGTAACAAAGTATTCAATATTCACCGTTAGAGGAAAACTTTGATTAGACTCAAGCTAATATCTTTCAACCGTTAGATCAAACTTAGCTTGTTACACACAAATGAAAAGTGACTTCATTTAGATATAAGTAACCGTACCTAAATGTGTACACCTTTGTTGGATCAACAATAGTTAACCGAAGTTAGCTGTATGAACACTTTCATATCAACCATATTCATCTTAACCATAACTAGTTCAAATGACTCAAATGAAACTAGTTCTAGAGTTGTTCAATTGTTTATATTCTCATAGAAGTACACAAGACACAATTGAAGCAAAATCGATTTTGATTCACTCAAATCAATTCATGAACATTATAGCCACGGTTTGCAGAAGATTACATTCCTTATTATATAAATGTATTAGTTCATGAAGAAATCGATTTTAGAACATATCCAACTCGAGTATGCAAACGGTTACGCATACCTAAGTGGCCGGACTGAGTTTGGATTCGCCAGTACGCGAACTGGTACGCATATCACAAACTCACTAAAGTCCCGGAACTTAAACCTCACGCCAGTACGCATACCGGTATGCGTACTGAGTTCCCGGACCTTGACTAAACCGATCAGTACGCATACGGGTATGCATACCATGGTTCCCGACCTTGGATTACACATATGCAAGTACGCATACTGTGCTTATATCCAATTGTTCTAAACTCTCATTTCAACCATTGAAACATTGTCTGAAGACGGGAATAGCTGTCTCACACAAAACTATTAGTTTCAAAGCAATTTTCAAGTAATCGAATAATCAATACGAAATATTCCGAGTCTACATCAAATGATTGTCTCACACAAATCATGTAAGATGTTACCAGGTGATTTTCACATGATCATATTTTGACTTTCGTCAATAATATAAGATGAACTTGATTAAAGCGAAAGCTTACCAACACATATTTCGAGAAATATGTAAGCGAGTTAAACTCAACTCGAAATATCAAATGTGTATAATTGAAGTCTATATAGTTATACGACTTTTGTCTCAAAATAAGAGATAGAGTAGATAGACTTTTGAGTGATAGATGATTTCAAGTTTCCACATACCTTTTTTTGATGAAATTCCACAAGCTCCCCTTAGTAGTTCTTCGTCTTCAATCGATGAACACCGTGAAGTCTAAACTCAACTACATAATCTATCATAATCCGAGACTTAGCTATAAGTAGACTGGAAATCAAGACTTATAGTTTTGGCAACTAAACTTGACAAACAAGCTTGAGATAGCAACGCTTGCGAGTTCGACCAGCGAGTGCTCTAACAATCTCCCCCTTTGTCAATTTTAGTGACAAAAGGGGGAGATTGTTAGAGCATAGCTCGGTTGAACCCACCAAGCGTTGGTATGTCAAGTTTGGTTGTCATATTTTAGTGAATCAAAACTCATGTTAAGAGTCGCTTGATTATGTACTAGAGTCAACTTCGTATAGGTTAGCTTGAAAGTATTAGGATATGAGACTTTACAATTATTGCGAAGACTTGAAGATGTGAAGAAGAAAGGAGCTACAACGACAACAATCATCCTTCCACTTGAGGTTAGTGATATTTGACTTGACTTGTTTCATTCCCTAACATATCTTTCAAGTCGTGCATATTGAAAACAAAATTGCCAAGCATATTTGAACTCTAGATAGACATAGTATTAATTAAGGAATACAATACGAGGTTTATTGCTTAACCATTAAACTTTGTAGATAAGAAATCACCATAATCATTTGAATGCTATTGTGATTATGTATGGGTATGAGGTGAGGATTTCATCCTAGGGAACAATGTTTTACATGTGTTCTAAGGAAGTAAGTTCATAAACTTGTAAAAGAAAATCGCCAGGCGTTATTGATTTTGTTATTCATTGAATATCTTATAAACAACCAATATGTGTGATTGAGTATAACCGTTCACGACTTGTTGTGTTCTTGGTAGAACTATCCACAAAGGCCTGACTTATGTATTGGTACGACTTTTATTAGTGAAACTGATCTTAAGTAATCACCTGAGATGGTATGATCGGGTTTGTGATTTTTTGTCTGACCAAAAATGGGAAATGGGAACCGATCCTAGTAAGAGGTGCAGTACATCACAAAGGGAAACCAATCCTTGTATGAGGTGCAACAAGGTTCATAGCAGAAAGGGGAACCGATCCTACGAACATGTGCAACAAGTTTTTAGGCAAAGGGGAACCGATCTTATGGACATGTGCAACACATATAAGTTAGATACCATATATATGCGGGGAACCGACCCTAGTACCTAGTCAAGTGAATTTGGGAAAGCTAGTGTGACTATGCACAATACTCACATGGAAGGTAGAACCAAAACTTGTTTTGGTAGAACCGTTAAACCCATACTTGTGATTGAATGTTATTTGATCAATCACAAAGTTCTTGAAAGTCGGATGAACCAATTCTAAACTTGTTTGGAAGTGTGGAAAATCGGTTTCAAGGTTGTAAGTGTGAAAGAGAACTTACAAAGTTAAGATGTCGACATACTTTGAACACGTGTAATGAATGTTTATTTCTTTAATTGTTCAAAGTTATTCCTTAATAGCTAAGGGAAGAGAATCCTGGGATCGACATATAAATAAGTTAAGAATCTTTTAATTAAGGTATTTAACTTCATTTTGTAGGGAAATAAGAATTAGTAATGTGCATTACTAATTAGAGATTTTCCGAGAGATTTCGATCATTATTTTTGGACAGAGCATTTCCAGGAATTATGGAAACCGAATTTGTGCTTTAATGAATATCTTGAGAATATTTTCGGTTATTGAAATTTCTTGGTGCCCAAACTTCGTTGTCTATAAATACTTGAAGTTTGCCTTTCTAGCAAACTAATCCTTCGTAACAACAGACTTCCTTTTTGTTGTGTTGTCACTGGTGTAGCCACCTATTCGGAGAGGTGAGTAACCTAATTAGGCGAAATCTCTTACGGCCGCTCAGTTTAAAGTCTTCTTTGGGATTGAGAAGCTCTAGCGTGTACTATTGGTGGGAAACTAAATAATTGCGGTTTATGTTTTGTTTGCATTGATTTGATAACGGTGGTTGAAATTTGATTGCACCTAGTTTGTTTATGCTTGAGAATCTTCTCTTCTGATATAAGATATATTCACTCAAACTAGTTCAGAGTTTCGACGGGGATCTTTAGACTGTTGTTAGTTCTAAAGACGATCTTATGATAATCCATTGTTAACAGACTCCGTTCTATGCGTGATTGATCACAAGAGATTCAAGTGATTGTGTGCAGGTATTTATTGAAGATCTAAAAAGATTCGAAGACGAAGAAGATATTGAAGATTTCTGATTTGTGGGTTCCTAATCTTTGGTGTGCACAATACTTGTTTCGGTAAAGAGGATCCAATTAATAATCGGTTTATCCTTGTGGTAGATTGGATTGATTAATTGAGTATATCGGCATCAACACAATTCTTTGGATTAATAGTGTTGTTGGCTTGATCTTAAACGATTACTTCGGTAATTGAACATAAGATAGATCCAAGAACTGTGAAGGAGTTTATGTTAAGATAAATGGAAGAGCCTTTGTCCGACTCATATCACTTGGTTGAATAGAGTTGATACCAAACATATTTGTTGTTCCTTTACTGTTTGGAATACGAACCAAAGGAATTGTTCCAAGTACGTGACTAAGGTCGGAGGCGTGGGAATACAGACGGAACTAGGTCAACTATAGGCTTAGTTGATTGGTCTCAACTATACGAAGTTAGGTGTAATTTTATGTAGCGGCTTAATCCTGAGAGTAATCAATTCTGGACAAGGTCCCGGGGTTTTTCTGCATTTGCAGTTTCCTCGTTAACAAAATCTTGCTGTGTGATTTACTTTATATTTTCGTATTATAATTGTTTTATTATAATTAAAGTAAATTACACAAACGTTAATTCTTATTTAATTGATAAGTGAATCCTATTGTGTTTGGTTAAGTCCGAACCTTTTTATCAAGTAATATACTTCGCTGTTGTATTATCTCGATATCGTATCCATAGACGAACACACGAAGTGTGAACCGATTATTTGTATTGTCTCGACTCAGTCCGTAGACAATCACTTTCGGAGAAAGGTCTTATAGGTTGGAAAAGTTTTAGCTTGAGGTATATTTGGGTACCCTCACCTTTTCACAAAACTATTAATACATATGGACTACAAAATAAATATTTGTGTAGCTTCTCATCAAAATGCTTGATCTCCTTGGTTCTTCAACATTAATCGAAATCTTCGTCACTTCCAAGTACTCTAGTGATTCTGAATGTGTTCAACTCAGCATCCTATAATAATGAGAAAACAGTTGCTCTCAACCATTGTTATACAGTGTCATAGTATCATTACACAGCATCAAAGTCCAATTGTATCACAACTTTGACAACAATACATGATGATATGTATCACTCCTCCTTAGTCAATACTTCATCTCACATGAAAACCACTCCACCTTACATAATGATCTGTAAACCATATGTATTTGTAGTGTGAACTACACATTAATTCTCCCCCTTTTTGTCAATATAAATTGGCAAAGGTACGAATACTTGTTAGTCAAGGATTTTAGCTTATGGATATTATCTATGAATTTGAACTTATTTGTGTTAGTTATGGATTTGAACTTATGGATATGTGTGTTAGTTATGGATTTGAACTTATGGATATGTGTGTTAGTTATGGATTTTAGCTTATGGATATTATCTATGAATTTGAAGTTATGGATATGTGTGTTTGTTTGTGATAGTTTTGGATTTAAAAAGATACATAGTTAATTACGGTTCGTAACTAAATCTCGAGATGAACCGCAACTTCAGTTACGGCGTAACTTCAGTTACGGTTGGTTACTAATTGAATTAAAGAACCGTAAAACACACTGGAACCCAGGGTTCTTTAGGTCACCATTTACGGTTCATAATTAATTTGCGGGATGAACCGTAACTAGAGTTACGGTTTGTGACTCTTTTATTCCATCACCAATTACGGTTGGTAAGTATATTATCGTGACCAACCGTAATTAACTCTCAGAACTCGGAATTTTAAGGTGTGAGCAATTACGGTTGGTTTTAATTTTTTCAAACCAACCGTAACTCCTTATACAAATTTGTTTGCGAGTTACGGTTGATAACCTCTTCCATTAAATAACCGTAACTACGTAATAAAATTTTCTCCGAGTTACGGTTCGTATATTCGAAATTATTATGAACGGTAACTCTGGAGAAAATTGTATTCCAGAGTTACGGTTCGTTGTTTTATTGTAGTTACCAAGCGTAACTATTCTTTTCCAAAAGAAAAATAAATGTTTGCACTAACATGTCCTTGTTTGATTTGAGAATATAGCCGTTGAAACCTTCAACAACTTCATTTCAAAAATTAGATCTGTTACATTGTACAATTTTTTTTTGTTATATATATACATGTTTATCCTCCTCACCAGAAGTTACACCTCCACATGAATCATCTCTTACCTTAAACTAGATTATGGCTCAAAACCCTGAATATTTATGTATTTCACTTTGGAAGAATATTTATGTATTTGCCGCAACTATGTTCTATGTTATCCAAAAAAAGAGAAGAAGGACGTCGATGTGGTTTTGTGAGTACAAGTTATTTGAGAACTCTTTTTGAAATCTTTTGTTCCGAAACATGTAACCCTTATAACCGCGATGGAATTATGTTGTATGTTCGATATGGAACTATTCGGGATAACATTCAAGAATTTATGGCATTAGTTCGAATTATGGGTCAAATACGATAAAGGGGTGAAACTGATTTGAAGTTTTAGATAGCTCTATTCAAGAATGGAGACGATGGAAAAGGTCAAATTTTCAATACTTACCTCATTTCAACATCCTTAAAGACTTCTATCGCACTCGTAGACCTGGATATTAGTATCCTTTTAAGTCGCATGAATGAATTAGTTGTAATGTCATTTATATTTGTAATGGTTGTAATATTGGTTTAGTAATGAAGATGGTTTAATGGTTTTAAATGACTTATATCTGTTTAGTCTTAGTTGTCACAGTGTTAGTTCTGATTTGGTAACTACATTATCGTAACCAACCGTAAATGACAATGGCGAGTTAAATTATGGTAATATTGTCATTTACGGTTTGTAACTACATTATCGTAACCAACCGTAAATGACAATGGCAGTTAAAATATGTTTGTGAAGGTAGTTATGGTTGGTAACTACATTATCGTAACCAACCGTAAATGACAATGGCAGTTGAAATATGTTTGTGAATGTAGTTACGGTTCGTAATGGAATTCTTGTTACCAACCGTAACTAACCCTGAAACCTTAAATGCTATTCAAATTAGCTCAACCTACTTGGATTTTTTGTTAAGAACAATATAAATTGAACAAAATACTTCATTCATAACGTGAATCAAATATATATGATATTGTCACTTTTAATCACATCACATTTAGTCGAAATACCAAAATAAAAAATAAAAAATGTATTTCACCACCCTTCAAAACATTTACGCATCTGAATCATCGGTCATAACTATGAATTGGGATGGCAAGGATTGTTTTATGGCCTTCCATAATTCAATCCTTGCCTCAAATCGATTGCACCAAGACTTGGGGAGTTCACCGTCACAATCAAATTCCATCCTCAAAGGAGGTAATGGGCTTCCTTCTTGCATTCGGAGGCCGATGTAATGATTTTCTTGCACGTGCCCCATGATAACTGTTTTTGTTGTTGATAAATCTTCGTCAAACGGTATTCTTGTTGGTGAAAATGTATAGCTCATGTCTCTGGAGATTAAATGAATGACGCAATTGAATGTATTGGCGAGTAGTTGGCCACATATAGGCATGCACATCCAATATTCGCTTGTCAAACATATATTGCCGATTAACCACCTTTCCCATTCCGCGAAGCTCTCATTTAACACCTCATTAGTTTCGTCTCTTTCAACTCTCATCATTGGCTTATAGAAGTCGCAGTGACCACGTAGTTCTATTAAGCATTTTTACCTTACGTAAGTAACTTGGTCACAACCCCACTCTTTCGTGTCTTCAAAGGGTCCAAGTTGATCCACGAAGACGTGGTAACCACAATTCCCATCACCATGAACATCATCCGTGGCCTTGATATAATCACAAATATAGTCGGGGAAAAAAGAAGGTAACTTTCATAGAGAATGTAATAGTTCTGGATACATCGACCATTCTCATCTCTAGGTGGTAGTTTAGGCTCTCATTTTATACGAAGCGTCACCTTCTCCTTCTCACCACTTAATGGAATGTTTTCAACCATCAGACTCTTTTTATTGTTCCTTGCTAATTGTTTAACACCAACTTTACCAACAAGTCTTTTTATTGAACTATCTTGGGAGGAAACCTCGGAATCGACATAGGAACCTTTACCTTTAAATCCATCATCTTTTTTTCCACTTTCTTTGCAATCATTCCTTTAACAACAACTTTGCTTCTTTGTTGTTCTTTGGAGCGAAATACTGGACCTTTTCCTTTAACATCAATTTTGCTTGTTGCACTTTCTTGAGTAGGAAGCTCGATACATTTTTCTTGAACATTTCGACGGCTTAGTTCTCCTTTATCCGCTTGACCTCTTTTTCGTTTATTTATACCTTGAACATCCTCTTCCATCTCATCCTCCGCTTCATATTCCTTTCTTAACCATTCATAACCCGGAGGATCTCTTTTCTTTGATTCTTTCGCCAATTCTCTTGCTTTTATATTTCCTGCCTACCTCTTTTTTTTGGTTGGAGGGCTGCCCTTAATCTTCCCCTTTGGAGGTTCCTTGATATCATGCCTAAATTGTGGATATACGAAATCTCTCAAGTTACTCAACCATATTTGCCTTTGGCCCCGGCTTAGTGTAGCATATTTCTCGGCTAGAGCTTTCCCAATCTCGGTATCGGCAAACGTTCCTCCAAAATATTGATCAAAATATTGTTTCACGGAATGATAATTGTTTCCAAAAGGGATCAACATCTTGAATCGGGATCACTTTGTCTTGGTATGTGGCTATAACGTGCCGACATGGGAGTCCCAAACTTGTCATGTTTGGAAAAACACACTCTTCTTCATAATCTCCCAATTCAAAATGTTGTACTTCATACATTATCTTATCAATTGCGCGGTGCGAAACTTGATATGTAATTCCCCTTAGTCACGAATTGTCTAACCGTTTGGTGTGTGTTTTACTTCGGCTTTTTTCAAAAGAATCTGTAACTCTATCGTGATCACGGCTTCGAATAACTAACCCACCATTACAACTATGAAGTTTCTTCTTCAACCGGTTGTGAGATTACTCCGCCGTACTTGTAGCTTTGTTTCAAAGTGCCTATATTGGTTAGTGAACGCTGCTACAAAATTCTCTTTGTGCAGATCCAACCAATTATCCAACAAATACTTCACAACACTTAGATAACTTCTTTTCCAATAAGCCACTAACATACGAGCTATATCCTCATATGCATCCACGGTGATAGAATGTGTCAAGGCTCTCCACTCCATTTTGAAACTATCTCATTTTAGTTTCGCCAACTTGTCATCCTTCTTATATTTATCTTTGGCTTCCTCTTGTTTATGTAACGGCAGTTTCTTTATTCTATCCATTTCACTTTTTTTGGTTGGTCGGACAATGCGCATGCACTTAGTTTCAATACTATTCCACAAGTCGAACGTGCAAAGAAGGTTATGAGTTTCCGGGAAAACCCTATTTATTGCATTCAACAAAGCTTGTTCCTTGTCGGGAATAATCACCTTTGGAGTAAATCCCTCTACGTAGAATAACTTCACTTGTTTTAATGCCCACACATAGCTCTCTTCGAGATCATTTTTCAAGAAGCAAAAACCAACACTAAAATGAGCATTGGTAGAAGTTTGCCCGACAATGTTCAACAACGGCATCTCAAACTTGTTGGTTTTGTATGTGAATCCATTAGATGTACTTGATGAGAGCACCGTGCCATCTTTACAAACTCAGGATGAGCCAATTAAAGATGTTTTATTCGTCCTTTCTCATTTTCATCGTGGAAAACCGAGTAATTATGCGTCTCCCCCAAATCACTTAATTGTTGCATTTCGTTCCTGTGTTCCCATTTCTTATTCTTCAATTTTGATCTTGCGTTGTAGATGTTAGCCAAAGTAGAAGCATTTTGTGGGTTTCTTTGCTTTAAGTGAGCGAGGATATCAATAAGCTTCATACGAATTTGTGTCATCGACTATACGATCATCTCTTCTTCTTCAGTAAGGCGTCCAGCATAAGGGTATGATAGAATACTATCGACGACCGCATACAACTTTCTCCAAAAACCACATTTTTGCCGCGTTCCTTCTTAATTGAAGCTTGAAGGGGCATCGGGTCTTCTTAGTGAAAGTAGTATTCTTCCTCTTTGTGTTTGCTCGTGCACGGTACCTTTTTTTGCGTGACTTCTATATTTCCCACTACACTCGCAAACCATTTGAAAGCTACTTTCATTAGTGGTACCATTAAAAACTATGATACACATAATCAACTTGCCTCGTTCTCTAGCCCTTCTTTGCATCTTCTTTCTCCTTCCATGTCTCCTCGGTTAAATAGTGAAAGCTAGAATCTTCGGTGAGAACTTCATTTGCTAGATGTTTTTCATCCATTAGGGGAGGTACATCCACGACCTGGACAAAAATATACCCACATTATTCTAAACGAGGCAACAAAATGACAACATATATGAAGTTAATGTTGGTAACGAAAGAGGAGAAACGAACCGTACGTAGGTTACGGTTGTTTACTATAATCCAAAATGAACCGTAACCAACATACGGTTGGTATCGATCATCTACTTACAAACTGTAAATAAATAAAAAGTAATTTGAAAACATACAGAGTAATTTATGGTTAGAAATAAAATTCTACAATAAACCGTAACACTAGTTACGGTTCGTTTCGGTTTACAAGTTACCAACCGTAAATAGTGCAGTAAATACTGCGATGCACATGAAGAGTTACGGTTTTCCCCAAATTGAACCAGTTACGGTTGGTATTTGATACTTTTCGAACCGTAACTATGAGTTACGGTTGGTCACGAGCTAAATTTCAACCGTAAGTTCTTCTGAAATTTTAAAAGTTTTGATTTTTTTACGTACTTTAGATAATTTTGAGTGACAAAAAGCTAATGGGAACTAATTTAGAAGTATACCTGGTCAATTTCAGGCTATGGTTCTTCACTTTCTTGGTTGATTTCTTCAATTGATTGATATTGACCTTCATTTTGGGTTAAAACATCTCTACCATCTAACAAATACTCCATATCAGGATCTCCATCAAGAGGTATGTAGTATTTGTTTCCTCTATTTTATAGATATTCACCCATCTCAAATTTGTCACTGGAATCACTCATTTTGGTTGAGTGAATCAAAACCTGGGGTTTCACAAATATCACAAAAGTTTTTTCTTTTCTTTTCCTCTAAACTTTTGTTTTTTTTAACTCTAAAAATCTGATTTTGTTTTGATTTAGAGTTAATATAAGTGAAAATTAATCATTAACACTAAATTAGATTATCTACACTAAACTATGTAAGCGTTAATTAGTCATTTTCGTTTTTTTTATAAGGGGCACTTCAAATTACCATATAATGACCCTTTTTTGTTTAGCTTCCGCCCCTCTAATCAAATCTGCCGCCCCTATAACATGATTGATTTGGATACTATTAGTATTATAAAATCAGGCATGGAATTTGATTCTTGTCTCTATAAAATATAAAGACACAAATATGAATATAATACCATTATCATAGGGAAAGAGAGGACATGACGCACCTTAACCTTGACAACTTGGTAATTCTCATCATAGAAGACGAAAGCTGAGTCGAACCAATCTGATTCATACTTGAATTTACCTGTCTCTCCGGACCATTTGCGGAGTTGGTTGTCCAACCCATACATGAATACCATTGTGCAATTGCTCCAAACTCCCTCCTCCTGCAGGCTCCTTCCCAGCCTGTGTTTCGTTCCCCATGAAAAGTGACGGAATTTTCAAAGTACCTTGGAATGTAGTATATGTTAGAGCATAGCTCGGTTGAACCCACCAAGCGTTGATATGTCAAGTTTGGTTGTCATATTTTAGTGAATCAAAACTCATTTAAAGAGTCGCTTGATTATGTAATAGAGTCAACTTCGTATAGGTTGGCTTGAAAGTATTAGGATATGATACATTACAATTATTGCGAAGACTTGAAGAAGTGAAGAAGTAAGGAGCTACAACGACAACATCATCCTTCCACTTGAGGTTAGTGATATTTGACTTGAACTGTTTCATTCCATAACGTATCTTTCAAGTCGTGCATATAGAAAACAAAACTGCGAAACATGAATGATTATACTCTAGTTAGACATAGTATTAAGGAATACAATACGAGGTTTATTGTTGAACCATTAAACTTTGTATATAAGACATCGACATAATCGTTTGAATGCTATTATGATTATTGAAAAAGCAGGGGTACAACAACCATACACAATATTTCGATTAGCAATCTGTGTGGACTAACTCCAATATACTTTCATGAGAATCAACTAGACTCAATCTTAATAAAGTATATCAAAGAGTTACAATCTCTCGATTTAATTCTTACTCAAGTAAATAGAAATATGCGAGTCTAATTAAATACAAGAGAGATAACTTGGATGGTACCAAAGACCAATATCCAAGTGTCAATCAATGTAAACCAACAACCAAAGGTTGGATATTCTAATTGATTGATCTAACGCACAACCTGTGATATTTCAATTATATAACAAAATATAATGCGGAAAAGAAATAACACAGACACCAGAAGTTTTGTTAACGAGGAAACCGCAAATGCAGAAAAACCCTGGGACCTAGTCCAGATTGAACACACATTGTATTAAGCCGCTACAGACACTAGCCTACTACAAACTAACTTCGGTCTGGACTGTAGTTGAACCCCAATCAATCTCACACAGATCCAAGGTACAGTTGCGCTCCTTACGTCTCTGATCCCAGCCGGATACTACGCACTTGATTCCCTTAGCTGATATCACAACTAAGAGTTGCTACGACCCAAAGTAGAAGACTTTAATAAACAAATCTGTATCACACAAAAAAGTCTATGGTAATAGATAAATATGTCTCCCACAGAAATACCTACGAGTTTTGTTCCGTCTTTTGATAAATTAAGGTGAACAGGAACCAATTGATAACCCGGACTTATATTCCCGAATAACAGCATATTATTATCAATCACCTCACAATAATCTTAATCGACGCGGCGAAAGAAAATATTGTGGAATCACAAATGATGAGACGAAGATATTTGTGATTACTTTTATATCTATCCTATCGGAGATATCAATCTCAAGCCAATCGTTATGATTGTACTCAACACGATAGAAATAACAAGATCATATCACACAACTATAAGAAAATAGTATCGGTCTGGCTTCACAATCCCAATGAAGTCTTTAAGTCGTTAACCTACAGGGTCTCGGTAGAAACCTAAGGTTAAAGGAGAATCGACTCTAGCTTATACAACTAGTATCAAACAGGAGGTGTGGGGATTAGGTTTCCCAGTAGCTAGAGTTCTCACTTATATAGTCTTTCAAATCAGGGTTTGCAATCAATGTTAGCTTAGTAACAAAACATTCAATATTCACCGTTAGATAAAAGCCTGATTAGATTCAAGCTAATATCTTTCAACCATTGGATCGAAAACTTAGATTGTTACACACAAATGAAATGCACGTTTTAGGTTTGTGTAACCGTACCCAAACATGTACATTTGTTGGTTCAACAATAGTTAACCAAATGGTTAGCCATATGAGCAGTTTTTACATTAACCATATTCTTCTTCACCATAACTATTTCAAATGAACTAGTTAGAGAGTTGTTCAATTGCTTAGATCTTATAGAAGTATACAAGACACAATCGAAGCAAAAACGATTTGATTCACTCGAATCGATTCATGAACTTTATAGCCACGGTTTGCAAACTTGCATTCCTTAGTTAATATAAGTATAAGTTCACGAATAATCGTTTTTAGAATATAACTAACCTAAGTACGCGGACTAGGTACGCGGACTTAAGTACCCAGAATAAGCTTGTAAAAGTTTACAAACTCCAGCAGATTTTCTCGGGAAGAAAACCTCCGACAGTACGCGGACTGGGTTCGCGGACTCTTGTTCCGGTTTTCCTGATCAAAAAAGTAAGCATACTTTGGTATATCCAACAATGGTTATATAATATAAACTCTCATTTCAATCATTGACACATTCTTAGAGGACGTTATATAGTTGTTATTTACAAACTATTTTTCGTCAAAGCCATTTTCAAGTAATTGTAACTTAACATGACTTTCGTCACTATGTAAAGATGAAATTGGCCAAAGCAAAATCTTACCAACACATATTTCGAGAAATAGATAAGCGAGATAAACTCGGATCGAAATAAAAAATGTGTATAATCAAAGTCTATATAGCAAAACGACTTTTGTCTCAAGATAGGACATATAGTAGATAGACTTTTGAGTGATAGATAAGTTCAAGTCTCCACATACCTTTTAGTCGATGAAGTTCCACCAGTTCCTTGAGTAGTTCTTTGTCTTGTATGATGATTGCCATGGAGTTCTTGAGCTCAACTACACTTTCTATCCTAGTCCGAGACTTAGCTATAGTAGACTAGAAATCAAGATTTATAGTTTTGATCACTAACATTGACAAACATGCTTGAGATAGCAACGCATGCGAGTTCGAACGAACAGTGCTCTAACAATTATGTATGTATAAGGTGAAGTTTTCATCCTAGGAAATAATGTTTTACATTTGTTTTAAGGGAGTAAATTCATGAACTTGTTTTGTAAATCGAAAGAGAAATCGCCAGGCATTATTGGTATTGTTATTCATTGCATATCTTTTGAACTACCAATATGTATGATTAGTATAACCGCTCATGACTAGTTTATGTTCTTGGTAAAACTATTCTTAAAGGCCTAAATTTTGTACTGGTATGACTTTTATTAGTGAAACCGATCTTAAGTAATCACCTGAGATGGTATGATCGATTTAGTGTTATTGGTATGACCGACTCTGGGTAAACGGGAACCGATCCTAGTAAGAGGTGCAACCTATCACAAAGGGGAATCAATTCTTGTATGAGGTGCATCAAGTTTTTAGTAGAAAGGGGAACCGATCCTATGGACATGTGCAACACGTTTTTAGGAAAAGGGGAACCGATCCTAGTACCTAGTTATGACCAGTCCGCATAGTGGCTCACAATGATGTTGCGTTACGGAATATGTAACCTGGCAGATGGAGCTGCACAATCCGACGATATAGCGCCAACATGGCTGAGACAAGAAAGGTTACTTGGCACATGCAACACTATGTGATAGTGTTGCATATCCTTATTCAGAGTTAGCCCAGCTCAAGGAAGGAATAAAGGATGTGATGCAAAGTTATGGAATGACTTTGGCATGGTCCTAAGCTTTGGCCAAGGCTTGGACTGTGCATGTGCATCAATGGTGGTGCCAAACACTCCATTGGTGATTATTGCTCACCAAATGAGATGCAACTGATGCAAGTGACATGTCTGCAAGTGAGCATAATGATTGTGCATCACAGAGTTGCAGGCCAAGTCAGTACTTCGCCATAATAGCGCAACGCAAGATATAATAGCACAACGCAAGCTATAATAATGCAACGCAAGCCATAATAGCAGTATTGTTGAAGGCTTGGCAGAAGTGCAAGCTGAGTTGCACGTTGCGATGTTGCGAGACTCGAGTGCAAGTGCCAGATGCGAGTGTGTGTGTGCATCACACACATGCTAAAGTTGAAGAGCAAGTTGGAGACGGTTATAAAGTGCTTTATAACCGAGTTTGGCATATCCTAACCGATGAAGACAGGCGTGGCGCCGTTGTACAAGGCAGCACCAAAGCTAGCAGTTAAAAAGTGGAACTGGTGGTTAGGGAACGCCCATGGACAGATGGCTGTTCATGGGGCGTGCAACAGAGTTGCATACGGATTGGCCCTGGCTTCTTGGCATTATAAATAGCCATAGAAGCTACACAAATGGTGTTGTTCAATAGTTCGAGTGTTGATGAACCATATTGCAGTAGAGAGTGAGTTTGTTGTAGGCTTAGAGAATAATCTTGTAAAGTCCATTGGTTGGACGATTTTGTATCTTCCCCTTAAGCTAATAAAAGTGAGCTTGTTGGCTTATACGTTTGGCTTTGGTTTTGTTGATTTGTTTATACTTCCCCATTTCTGTGAAGCATAAACATGGCAAGAACCTCTTTGTAGTATGGGCTACATTGTTTGGTATAGAAAATCTGAGTAAGATTTCCGTTGCATACTCTTGGTAGAGTTGGTTGTTTGCATTGGTGCAAACTTATAAGGCTGAAATACAAGTGGGTGATAAGAGATCACTGAACCATTGGGTTGCCGGGTTATACCTTCACGAAAAATTGCTTGGAGCATTTGAAGGCGTGACAATACGGGTATCAGAGCACAGATTACTCTGTTTTAGCTTTGTGTGGAAGATTTTCTTTGTTTTGCTCGAGTTTAGTTGCTAAAATTGCAAGAGATAATGGATGGTAAGAAAAGTACGTTGTATGCCTTAACTGATAGGGTAGCGGACTTGGAAGACAAGATTGGCGATGAGGTGCGCCATCCTAACAATGCCAATTATAATGCAACGGTGTTGGCTCGCATTCAGGCTCTCGATGAGTACGCTGATGCTATGCTGGAGTCAAACCAAGAAGCAACTAAGAAGCATACTGATTTGGAAGGCCAATCAATGTTGTTATGACCATGTTCACAGGTGCCTTGAAAGAACTAACTGATGAGTTAAGTGTCTTGAGGCGAATGGTGAGTGTAATTGGTTCAGATCAAGCTACTGCGGGTGGTAGTGGCAGTGACTTTACGAAGATTAAAGTCCCAGAACCTAAGGCGTTTTCTGGCGCAAGAGATGCGAAGGCATTCGAGAATTTCATGTGGGACATGGACCAATATTTCAAGGCCGCCAGAACCCCGGAAGAACAAAAGGTTACTCCGTTATGTTGTTAGATCTAAAGACGTCTTGTGATAATCCATTGTTAACAGACTCCGTTATGTGCGTGATTTATCACAAGAGATTCAAGTTGATTGTGTGCAGGTGTTTATAAAAAATCTAAGAAGATTTGAAGACAAAGAAGACTTTGAAGATTTCTGATTTGGGTTCATAATCTTTGGTGTGCACAATATTTGTTTCGGTAAAAGAGGATCCAACTATAATCGGTTTATCCTTGTGGTAGATTAGATTGATTAGTTGTGTAGATCGGCATCAATACAATTCTTTGTGATTAAAAGTATTGATTGCAAAATCTTAACAATTACTTTGGTAGTTGATGATAAGATAGATCTAAGAACCTGACAAAGGAGTTTATTGAGATAAACAGAAGAGCCTTTTGTCGAACTCACATCACTTGGTTGAAAAGAGTTGATACCAAACAGATTTGTTGTTCCTTTCTTTGTTTGGAATACGAACCAAAGGAATTGTTCCAAGTACGTGACTTATTACAAAGGTTGGAGGCGTGGGAATACATACGTAATTAGGTGAACTATAGGTTTAGTTGCTTGGTCTCAACTATACGAAGTTGGTTTGATTTTGTATAGCGGATTTATCCTGAGAGTATTCAATTCTGGACAAGGTCCCGGGGTTTTTCTGCATTTGCGGTTTCCTCGTTAACAAAATCTTGATGTATCATTTACTTTTATTTTCCGCAATTATAATTGTTGTTATTATAATTTAAAGTAAATTACCCAAACGTTTATTCCTATTTACTTGATAAGTAAACCTATTGTGTTTGGTTAAGTCTGAACCTTTTATCAAGTAAACATACTTCGTCGTTTTATTGTCTCGATCTCGTATCCATAGAAGATCACACGAAATGTGAATCGATTAGTTGTATTGTCTCGACTCAGTCCATAGACAATAACTTTCAGAGAAAGGATTTATAGGTGGAAAAGTTTTAGATTGAGGTATATTTGGGTACCCTCATCTTTTCAGTATAAATATCAGTTAAATTATAAATAACAAGCTCATCATATTTTTTTTCTGTTATAATTTTCTTCTTCCATATAACACCCGTAATCCATCAGCTTCTTATAATGATCTTTGTTTCGAGTTTCATCATAAAGAGGAGAGCTACTGTTCTGGTACATCTTCGGAAAGCACATCCCTTCACGAGTATCCCAGTTACAATAAGGGATAGAAAAAGTATGATCACCGATGAGTTTTCCAAGAATTCTCTCCCAAAAGTAGAGATAATAACGATGCCATGGAAGGAAAAACCAACTTCCATGAACTTGAAGTTAGGTTTTTGTGTTCAACTGATCAAAACCTCCATTACTGTAAGTGCAGTGAATGGCAGCTTATTGCTTGAAGCTCCATGGATGGTCATATGGTAATGCTTTCATCTTAGCAATGGCCGCCTCAAATTTTGTAATGTCATCAAAATTATACTTGTGGGCTGGTTTGCGGATTCGTAATGTCTCTCCAGGTGATGGTGATTTGAAGTCGACCATCTTGGTTGTGGAATAAGATGAACAACAATTAACTTTCTCTTTGGTTTCGCCATCGATTGAGAGGTGACAAGTTGAAGTGTCAAAGGTGTGTAGTGGATCTCCAAATGCATTGTTAGCAACAACAGCGGTGCTTCCATATAATCCTCCTAACCCTAAGAGAACATTTCTCCTATCAACAACGCCATTGAGAGTAGGTTCTTTATTTAATTGGTTAAGTTCAGAAGAGGTATATGGTGTGCGGTTTGAAAGACGAACATATCTGCAAGTGTTTATTGCCGACCTTCGAAAAGGGTTCCCGGAGATGGTGGTGGTGGGAGAGGAGATTGTTGTGGTGGCTAAGTAGGAGAGAGACATTGGAAATGGTCACTATCATAAAGTAGTAGAACTGGGTTGTGTTGTGGGTTGATGGAATAGAGAATGCATAGTGTGCTTTTATAGATGAGGATGAGCGTATCTTCTTTGGTTTTTTGAATAAGAAATTTCACATAGTCATGAATACGAGTCTTAAATTATTCTGGTTGGGTTTATCAACTTGCGCTAGCTATCCTTTCATCTTTTCCTTTTTCTTTTTTGGTGTGGATTGTTGGCGTCAGTAGCTTTCTTATGTAAGATTAAAAGATCCACAATGCAGTAGTAATGGATTGTTTTTCTACCCGATCAGTAAAAGCTTCACATGTGAAATCGCACATATGACAGTAACAATAGCTTCACATGGTAACTCTCAGTAATATATTTTACCACTTCTTTGTGTAAATTTTTACGATAGGGATATCTACTGACTTGATTATTCCTCTTAATTTATTCCTCATTATCCCATGGCTTTGCAGCTTTGCTTGATGTTGATTCAATAGTATTTACTTCTAGTCGTAAAATAAGAAAAACCAGTCACTTTCCCTGACTACAGATGCCTACTGCGGAAAATTTTAGCACAGTGAAACATGTGATTCGTTGATGTCATACATCGTCACATGGACGACTAGGGTTGTTCATCGTCAAACGAACCAAAACCGAAACCAGTATTATTGGTTTCTAAAAATCTAAACCAAACCAATCCATTAACCAATGGTTCTTTCTTAATGGTTTTAGCCGGTTTCGGTTTGTTCCATTGGGTTAATGGAAAACCGATTTGTATATCGATTTTCTAAACTGATAGTTCAAACCTTTTAAAAAAAAATATAGTTGAATTTTTTTAACCTACCTGCAGAATGTAATTAACATACAAGCGTAGTTCACAACTCAAGTTTATAAGCATTGTTCAAAACACAAACATTAAAGATTTAAAATACACAAACTCCTAGTTCTGCATGCTCCAAATTCATAACTCAGTTGAAGATTCTGGCGAATGCCGACTGGAGACGAAGAAAAGATGAAGAGAAAAAATGACTCGTCTGGAGTAAGGGTAGAACTTAGGTTTACAAAGAGTGAGATGGATGGGGTAGATTAAATCTATCTGATTTTAATCAACGACCTATACTTATCGGTTTTCCATTGGTTTTTGGTTCGGTTTTCAGGTCAAACCAAAACCGAACCAGTAATGTCGGTTTTTAATTTTTTTTACCATAACCAATCCATTAGTAAATGGTTTGGTTCGGTTTCTTCCTAATCGGTTTGGTTCGGTCCGGTTCTGGCGGAAAACCGAAACCATGTTTAGCCCTATGGACGACTATTATTCGATCAAGAAAATTACTGTATGAGTGTGGCATTCATTTCATATACTGTAGTTATTAGGCCGACCGAGCGAAGCGAGGGAGGTCTCTATATATGGTGACTTTGTGTCATTATGGCTCATGACTTTTTTTTTCCAATTTGAAGAAAAAGATTGGATTTTGGTGTCCCAAACAGATTTCAATCAACAATGAAAGGACTAAAGTAACCCTCCACATTTTCAATCACATCTGAAATTGGCGTAAATACAACAGAAACTAAGGGTAATGGCGTAAATTTACAGACTGAAAAAAGGACACGGAGGTTGGAAATACGTTAGTTTTTGAGGGTGTTTTGGTAAAAAAAAACGAGGTAGAGGTTAAAGGGTCGAGCCTGACCACCTCCAAATTTTCATTTTTTCCCTTTATTTCTTCTTCTTCTTCCTCTCGATTTCTTCTGAGAAAAACAATCTTTATCAACCAAAGATTAATTGGAGGCTTCGAGATTAAAATAAGAGGAGATCGATCCTGCATGAGATAACGGTAGCGGTGTTGTTCTCAATAGCTGATTCTGACTCAAGGAAACAAGATAATTTAGGTCAAGGAATTGTGGAGATAATGAAATTCGAATTCATCTCAGAATCGCCATTAATAGAGAAAGAGGTGGTTCCATCCAGAGATTAAACAAGAGATGGGTTTACAGAAGAGGGTATTAAAAGACGAGAACAACAAGGATTCAGTGCATTGGTTTTGAAGGCGTTGTGAATTTGAGATGATAAATTGAAGTTAGGGTTTTGATGTTGGCTTCTGAATTTGAGATGTAGAAATGGGCGTTGATGTTGAATCGAGAAGATGAAATTGGTGAGGATGATAAAGTAGATATGGAATTTTTATATCATGGAGGAATGGGTAATCGTCAGTTCAAGAGTTGGTTTGCAGAGAATGATTGTTGTTGCTGGTGTTTGAGCTCATGGTGATTGAGGAAACATCTGATGCAAGTTTTGAACAAGAAGAAGAATTCGCAGGTGGTAGTTGTAACTGTTATACAGTGGAAGGGAAGATGGTGTTGTTGCATTTGAGTTGGAGTGGATTAGTTGAATGTGTAGGACTGAATGAGGGTCAATGAATTGCATATGGAGAACTGAAGGGTATGTTTTGATTTCAAGATCAAGGGGATGGAGTTGGTGGTATTGCAACAGTCT
The DNA here is from genome assembly GCA_023531295.1 of Papaver armeniacum. Taxonomy (NCBI): domain Eukaryota; kingdom Viridiplantae; phylum Streptophyta; class Magnoliopsida; order Ranunculales; family Papaveraceae; genus Papaver; species Papaver armeniacum. The sequence goes on from JAJJWW010007457.1 coordinate 683,803, forward strand.
TGGATGTGTTGGTGCTTCCATGAAGATGTTACTGCAACAAGCTACAGGGTATTAGTGAGCTGCAAATGGAGTTAAGTAATTGCAGGGTTTGGTGCAGTTGAAATGGCTTGAGGCAAAGTTGGTGTTGTTGTTGCAGGTGTAAGTGAAATTGCAGTAAGGAGATGGTGATGCTGATAAAGACAAATCTGGTGATGGAGTTGCAATACAACCGAAGATGGGTGAAGGCAGATAATCTTAAAGACTAGTACGTTTATGTATTTTCGGTTTTCTTAGAATTATAATTTAGATGAGCGCTTCTTTATGTGATTGCATGAATAGTAATGCATATTCATTTACCTTGAAGTTTTATGATTGTGTTGCCGAATGCACTAATTATTCTAGCCATTAGAATTGCGTGCCCCAGATACATGTATATTCTCTTTAAAACTTGATGTATTTTACAGAACTTTGTCCCACTGCATGCATATGGAATCCGCAAAATGTATGTATATCTTTTGTGTGCATGAATTGACATATATATTATCATCATCATCAACTGAAGCTTATTTAGAGTATATGCCTTAGTGCCTGCGTACAGATTAATTTCGTGATGTACTTCGCCAAACTGATTAGTGATTTGAATGTGCATAAATGGGTTTGCTTGACTTAGAACGAACTAATTAACATGATTCCGTTCGGATTCTAATATAGAATTTGATCACTAAAGTATAAATCATGTTTGAGAGATATTCTTTGTCCCATAGAAATATCTGTATGAGTATTACTGTAGGAAATGAAAAGTTATGAATATCTTAATTTTACATTCTTTTTTCGGTCAGCCTTCCCACTGTGGCAGCGGTCATCTAGTATATATAGAGAGGGGTTACAATTGATGAGATATGTATGACCAATTTGACTGAATTTTTATCCTTCCTAAACTAAACTTATCTAAAATAACGTTGAAGCTTATCAAACTAAAGAGACCAATCATAAGCTACAAGAAATTAAGTAATGACTTTCCGAACAACAAAATAACTCACACAACAAAAACGTCCGGGAGAAATTAATTTAGGACTTATTAGCTTTTGAAGATATGGATTGACGGGTGACAGAGATTGTCATGACATGTATATTCTGAATATTAGGGTTGTATTCAAAAGATATGTATCAAGATACAATGCGTCTGTTCTTATATACAAGAAACAGAGATACAAAGGGAAACAAGATATACATGAAAAGGGAAACAAAATATACAAGATATACATGCCATGTAGAGGAAGATTATTATCCCAAGAAATCAGGACAATATCTTGTAACACCCTCCCTCAAACTCAAGATGGTGCAACACACATGTTGAGTTTGGAAATTAAGAACCGTAGACGAACTGAAGTCAATGTTTTGGTGAAAAGATCTGCAAGTTGCAATTCTGAGCGAACAAATGGTAAGACAATAGTCTGTCGCTTGAAGTGATGTCTTACAAAATGACAATCAATCTCAATATGCTTCGTTCGTTCATGAAACACGTCGTTATGAGCAATGTGAATAGCAGCCTTATTATCACAACACAATGGAGTTGGACCTGATAGATGAACTCCCATGTCTTCAAGAAGCCATCTTAAACAAACAATCTCAGAAGTTGTATGAGCAAGAGCTCGATACTCAGCCTCAGCACTAGACCGAGAGACGACACTTTGTTTCTTACTTCGCCAAGAGATCAAAGAGTCACCTAAAAATACACAATAACCTGTAGTTGAACGTCTATCTGTGATGTCACCAGCCCAATCCGAATCTGAATATGCATGAAGGGATAGATCAGAAGTAGATGAAAACTTCACACCTTGACACAGGGTACCTTTGATATAACGTAAAATTCGAAGTATAAAGAAAGATAATGTGTGGATCTTGAGTGACATAAACTGACTAACTACATGAACTGCATGGCTGATGTCTGGTCTTGTGATAGTCAGATAATTGAGACTTCCCACAAGTTGACGATACAATGTAGGATTGGACAAAAGTTTCCCATCAAAAGGATTGAGCTTTACATTCAGTTCAAGAGGTGTATCTGCAGTTTTGCTATCTGTTAACCCAGCACGTTGAAGAATATCTGAAGCATACTTTACTTGTGAGATGAAATAACCATCAGATGATTGATCGACCTCTATGCCAAGAAAATACCTTAAAAGACCTAAGTCTTTCATTTCAAAACACGAATTGAGATAGAGTTTAAGAGCAGTAATTCCTTCTAAATCGTCACCTGTGATAACCATATCATCAACATATAAAAGAAGAATAACCATACCCTTTGTAGTTGATCTAGTGAACATTGCTGAATCATAAGCACTTTGATTGAATCCGTACTGAAGAATAGCATTGGAGAACTTCTCAAACCAAGCTCTTGGTTCTTGTTTAAGTCCATATAAAGCTTTTCGAAGCTTACATACTTGATTTGGAGAGTGAGGCATTCCCGGTGGTGGTCTCATATATACTTCTTCTTGAAGTTCTCCATTGAGGAAGGCGTTTTTGACATCCATTTGATGAAGATTCCAATTACGAGTAGCAGCAACAGCAAGGAGAGTATGTACAGTAGTCATACGAGCAACAGGAGCATATGTTTCTTCATAGTCTATACCATATTCTTGTGTATACCCTTGAGCAACTAGGCGAGATTTGTAACGATTTATCTTTCCTTCTGAATTTGTTTTGATTTTGTACACCCATCTGCTTCCAACGACAGATTTTCCTGGTGGTAAGTCAACCATATCCCATGTACCAGCGTCCTTGTGGGCTGTTAGTTCTTCTCCCATTGATGTTTGCCAGACCGGAATTAAGGATGCTTCCCTGTATGATTTTGGTTCATGCATAGATAAAATAGATGATAAAGAGCAGTGATAATCTGATAACCTGGATGGTGGTCGACGGATGCGTGGTGGTAATGCATCAACTTCAGGCACAAGATCCCTTTCTTGAGACACAATGTCGGGATTGTCCATAGAGTGGTCATGTGCAGCTTCAGGACTCTCTGGAGGAATGACTTCTGCATCAATGGAAGGACTTTCTGGAGGAATGACTTCTGTGTCAATCGAAGGAATAGTGGTTGACGGAGAGCTAGGCAGAGACACATTCTCAAAAGGATCTAAATACGTAAACTTTTCTAGAGTTGAAGACTTACTGATAGGAAGAGACCAAAAGGGTATATTTTCCCAAAAAGTAACATGACGAGAAATACGTAATCGTCGACTCTCTGGATCATAACAACGATAACCTTTTTGTTCAATACCATACCCTAGAAACACACATATAGCATTCTTTTTGCTAAGTTTGTTTCGTTCTCTTTCAGTGAGAAGAGCAAAACATGTTGATCCAAAAACATGAAGCTCAGAGTAATTAGGTTTCTCACCATATAGACATTCATATGGTGATATTCCTCCTATGACTATAGAAGGAATGCGATTGATTGTATATCTGTAGAAGAACCGACTCACCCCAAAAATTAGAGGGAACAGAAGCTGAAAGAAGTTGAGTTCTAGTTGTTTCTATGATGTGACGGTGTTTTCTTTCTGCTATACCATTTTGCTCTGGAGTTTCAGTACAGGATAACTGAAGAAGAGTTCCTTCTGTTTTAAGAAAGTCTTTGAAAGGAGTTGATATGTATTCACCTCCTTGATCAGCACGAAAGGTTTTGATTGATTTTCCAAATTGAGTTTTGACCATTCTAGAGAAATCTGTGTATATTTTCAAAAATTCTGTCCTAGAACTGAAGAGATATAACCATGTAAAACGAGAGAAATCATCAATAAAGATAATATAATATAAAGCCCCTCCCTTAGAGGCAATGGGAGACTTTCCCCACACATCTGAGTGAATTAGATCAAATGGTTCAACTGAATGAGTAATGCTATTATTAAAAGGAAGTGCGGGTTGTTTACCCAACTTACAGGAGATGCAATGAGGTTCTTTATCAACCTGAGTTGTTCCTAATAATCCTTTATTGATCATATATGTAAGACGAGAAAAGGAAACATGGCCTAGCTTAGAGTGCCAAGACATAAATGGAGACACGGTGGAGGTAAGGGAAGTTGCAGTTGCAGCAGCAAATTCATTCTTTGATTGTTGAGGAACAATGAGTGTTTCAAGAAGATATAGTCGACCAACTCTACGGCCTATCCCAACAAGCTTCTCTGTCTTGGGATCCTGTATTACACAACCAAAGGAGAAGAAATAAATATTAAGACCTTGATTACACAGCTGCCCAATTGATATAAGATTCATTTTCAACTTTGGAACAAGTAGCACATCTGATATATGTATCTTATCTGAGACCTTAACCTGACCAATATGACTAGCAGTTATTTCAGATCCATCTGCAGTTTGAATTTTAGGTGTAACAATAGAATGCTTGTTCTCAAAAATATTGGAATTGTATGTCATATGATTGAAAGCACCTGAGTCAAGAAACCATTCATTTGAAAGGATACCTGAGGGAACTGAGAAGGCAGAGGCTGTTGTAGGATTATTATTACCAATTGCAAGAGCTTGTTTGAGCATCTCTTGGATGTCTGCAAGATTATTTGATGTAGGTGCTGATGATTCATGGCTTCTTTCCAATGCAGGTGCTGCAAGAATAGATGGTGCAGGAGTGTATGTTGATGCAGTGCCATTTAGTCTTCTTCTTTCTCTCATATTTCTTGAAGATGGAGATGTGCAGTTTCCTACTGTATGACCAGGTTCTTTACAGTAGTTGCACACCATTTGAGAATTCGATCCTTGATATGTTGGAGTATGAGAGACTGATGTTTGTGACATATTCTCGTGTGTAGATGGTGCGGTGCGGTTCTTTGCCAAGTGACCGGGTTTCTTGCGGTTGTAGCCTTTGGGTCTGTGATATATCACGATAGTTTCTCTGAGGATTGAAGTGATTATTAAAATTTGCACGTGAAGGAACTGCAAACACGGCAGGTATCTCAGGTTTAATCCTTTTTCGAGTTTCTTCAGTAATAAGTTCAGATAATGCAGCTTCAACAGTTGGGAGAGGTGATCGATGAAGGATTGAAGCTCTTACAGTCTCAAAATCATCTCTTAATGCCATTAACAGTTGAACCAATCGTGACTCTTCTCTCGTACTCTCGCCATAGCTCAATATCGACACCCAATTGGGTTCCATTAGTGCTAGCTGATTCCATATAATTGACATCTCAGAATGAAAGTCTGAGACTGACTGATCCATTTGTTGTTTCATAGATCGGATATCTTGTTCTAGTTTGTATCGCTGGGCAAAGTTTATTTGAGTATACCTTTTTGAGAGAAAATCCCATGCATCTTTGGCAGTTTCAAAACTTGTGAGTTGCATACTTATAGAGGCTATGACTGTGTTGCTTATCCAAGTCAATATCTTGTGATTGTTGACATCCCAACTTTCAAGCCATTTCTCCCTCAGCTTCTTTGCCTTTCTCAGAGATAACAACACCAGTTGCAGGCTTCTTGGCTTTGCCATCAATGTATTTCCACATAGCTTTTCCTTTGAGAAAACTTTTCATCAGGAAGGACCAATGATTGTAGTTTGTTCCATCAAACTTTACGGTGATAGGTTGACAATCTTCACGTGACATGTTGAATGATAACAGGGAGGATATAAGATACTAGGGTTTGAGTTGTACAATCGAAGCACAGACGAGACAGAGCTAGATACTACACGGAAGAGGGATTGATAGGTATTGATTTTGTTGTTGTTGTTGTTGCAGCGGAAGACGGGTTGTTTAGATCTTGCCAGGCTCTGATGCCATGACAGAGATTGTCATGACATGTATATTCTGAATATTAGGGTTGTATTCAAAAGATATGTATCAAGATACAATGCGTCTGTTCTTATATACAAGAAACAGAGATACAAAGGGAAACAAGATATACATGAAAAGGGAAACAAAATATACAAGATATACATGCCATGTAGAGGAAGATTATTATCCCAAGAAATCAGGACAATATCTTGTAACAACGGGTACCAAACACTACAAGGTATTTTAGCCAGAAGAGACCCTTAAGTTAAATAAGAAAGGGTATTTTGATTAAAAAAAAATACTACCTCCATTTCAGGAAAAGTGATACTTTCACTTTTTCATTTTTGCTAAAAATATGCCAAATTGAAAAAGTGAAAGTATCACTTTTCCTAAAACGGAAGGAGTAACTGTTTGTTCCGAAAATGTTAATCGGATGGAACAATTTATTTTATATAAACACTAATTAAAGATATGACCGTCTTGTAAAAACCAAGTAAGGCAGTGTGACCATTTTAAATAACACCCACAAAACATTTTACCAACATGACAAGGATCTTGACGTGCGGACTAATTAAAATGGGTGAACTTGATGTATGGACCGTTGAATGATGAAAGATGCAGTAAAATTACGAAAATGGACCCTCCTCGATTGACTGTTCACTATAGTAAGTAGTAACAGTATGTTATTTTCTTGTAAGCTAGGAAGGACCCTATCGTCAGCCAACTACTTTTATAACCCAAATGAAATACAAGTCCTAGTTTTATAGAGGCATAGATGATAGGTGACTGTTCTTGCCAACTACTTTCGTTCCATTTTTGAAGCTCGATGGTGATGCATTACTTATCAATCTTGGTATACGGGCGCCAAGAAATGGTAGTGGGGCGGCAACCTAATAAAACAAAAAAGGTCATTACAAGGTAGTTCAAGTGCCCCTTATCAAAGAAAAATCTGGAAATGACTAATTAGCCCTTATTGTTAATAATCAAGATTAGTAATGATAATCAAGATTAGTGTTGATAATTAATTTTCACTTATTATAACTCTAAAATCAGATTTTTAGAGTTATAAAAAAAAAGTTTAGAGGAGAAGAGAAAAAGAAAACTTATGTGATATTTGTGAAACCCTAGATTTTGATTCACTCAACCAAAATGAGTGATTCCAGTGACCCGGTATACTTCTAAATTAGTTCCCATTAGCTTTTTCTCGCTCAAAATTATCTAAAGTACATAACAAAATCAAAACTTTTGAATTTTCAGAAGAACTTACGGTTGCAATTTTGCTCGTGACCAACCGTAACTCTTAGTTACGGTTCGTAAGTTATCGAATACCAACCATAACTGGTTAAATTTGGGGATCGTAAAACCAGTTACGGTTGGTAACCAAATACTCGATACCAACCGTAACTCAGTTACGATTGGTAACCAAATACTCGATACCAACCGTAACTCAGTTACGGTTCGTAAACTAAAATAGTTACCAACCGTAACTGAAGAAAATTCTCAGATATAAGAACATACGGTTGGTAATTGAACTATTACCAACCGTATTAACATCAAAATCTCTAGTCACGGTTCGTAATTGAGTTAAAATCAACCGTAACTCGCATAAACCCAGAAATTTCAATTTCAATTTTCATACAAAACCCTAATTTTTGATACAAAATTAACTTAAATCCAACACGATAAACTAAACCCTAACTGGGTTTATCCAAACATTTTTCAAATCGTCGATTAATCGAAGACGATGAAAATTTCAGTTTTAATGGAAGTTACGGTTGATGGAGGAGAAGAAAAGATGAAGAAGAAGATGAAAAAAAAAACTGATTTGATTTTTTTCTGATTCATTAGGTTTAAAAAAAATGATTTGATTTTGGTTGATTTAAGGTGAAAAGGGTAATCTAGTCAATCTACACCCCCTATAGGACACCCCCTAACCAATAATAGGGACATTGCTATCACACTTGCCGCCCCTATACCAAGATTGTTACTTATTGTAGTAATACTACATGGCCAAGAAAACTCCCCCATAAGGCATTGCACCAATGTAAGAAGATATTTGGAAAACGAAAAGAAGAGTTCAAAGACAACAAATTTAGTAAATTTAGGGCTTTATTGCCAAATCTTTGTGGGGAGTGCGGCTGTGGAATATTATGGGGGTTATCTTTATAAACTCCTTCACTAAAAGTAAATTTAATCTCTCGATAGCTGGCAGTGACAACAAATTGACTATATTCACGACCAAATCCTTAAAGTGTGTACATAACAAGATCTGATTCATCCATAGGTTAATGTCACGGAAACTTCTTATGAGAATTTATTTCTTGTATTTTTAGAAGGATTACTAGGGTTCGGAATAGCCATTATTGTGAGTACACATAGCTATTTCCAACGTTTTCATCTTCAATGTTTTTAGATTTATTTATTTAAATTCTAAGTTTTGTTTGAAGATGATTTTTGCAATTTTAATCTTTATGATTTTATATTGCAAATTGTTATGGGATATGTTGTTTACGTCCGTGAACCTGTGACTATCCCATACTTGTTCAAAAGTTATCTCTATTATGTCGGTATGAAAGTATTGATAAAAGATACAATGAACTTTTGACAAACAAAAGTTAAAGCCTTTTATGTCATTATTTTGATGGAAGAAAGGATAAAACTTTTGTTTACAAGGATTGAGTCTATTATATGTCATTGTGCAAATAGTGATGAAAAATAGAATGAATCCTTGTGTATTCTGCAGTATTGATCGATCTCCGATCCACACCTTTTTGTGCATATACTGTGTTGCTCCGTAATTTCCCTTATGTCGAGCATGGCCAATTGAGTTAATCTTTTTTGTGGTTAATTCAATTGAGTTTTTTGGATTCAAAACCATGTTTTCATGTGATTTGGTTATATCTAAAGAAATCCTTCTTTTATTGTAAAAGCAAGGTCGCCTTTGTTGTTCTTTTGGGAATGATATTTTAGGGGGGGAGAGTTCTTTTTGAACTTGTGCTTTATTGCCAAATATGTGTGGGGAGTGCGGCTGTGGAATATTATAGGGGTTATCTTGTATCTTTATAAACTCCTTCACTAAAAGTAAATTTAGTCTCTCGATAGCTGGCAGTGACAACAAATTGACTATATTCACGACCAAATCCTTAAAATGTGTACATAACAAGATCTGATTCATCCATAGGTTGATGAACTGCAACTAAAGAATCCGAAATTGATTTGATCTCATCAATATAATCAGAAATAGAATGATTACCTCGTCGAATTGAATGAAGTTGACTATGAAACAGAGATTTACGAGCGGTGAATTGACGAAGAATTAGCTTCTCAAGATGTAACCAAATCTCTCTTGCAGTTTTACAGCCAACAACACTTTGAGAAATGCGATATGAAAGAGTTGCATTAAGACAGGACATCACAAACCTGTTATATTTACGCCAAGTATAATACTCAGGATTTAAAGCCTTCTTTCCATCAATTTTGGTAAACTGAACTGGTTCCTGAATAAATCCATCAACATAATCATACATATTAGTGGTAATCAAAATAGATTCAAACTGATTTTGCCAAATGAGATAGTTGGATCCATCTACTTCAAGTTTAACAAAGATGAAACTAGAGAGATTAGGCAATTGTAGATTGATCTGAGACTCAAAAGTCGAGTTTACATGATTTGAAGTTTGAGGTTGATTTGAATTGTTTTGTTGATTCACAGGGAATCAAAAAGTGTATTGATCGCCATTGTGGATAATGTTTTAGATCTCTCAAGCTTAACAGAAAAATAAGCGGAAGTGGATCGAATTTTTTTGAATATGAAATGGAGAAAAACGTAATGATACCATGAAAGAAACTGTAAGAGGGAGAAACCTAAAAGAGTTTTGAATTTTATTAAACGATAACAGAAGCAGTTACAACAGACGATTATTTATAGCCTGACATAGAATACAAGAGATTGTTACAACAGACTGTAACATACATTCAAAAATAAAAAATAGATTTACACCTCAGTTACACTATAGTATTCTTACACACTTAATGCATATTGATAAAACTCCAGAGCCCGTAGACTTTTTGTTCCTAACCTCCTTTCTCGAATCTTTAGTTTCTTGAACAACAGATCTTACATTGATGGAATATCTTGGATTGAACTATCAATTGTTGTTGTAATATTTGTGGCATCTTCTTCAATTATAACATTTTGAGCTTGCATCTAAAGCAAAAGTTTTTGCTTCTGCCTTTAAAGGGGGAATGAACATGGAAACAAGAAGTAATGCACTCTGGTCTAGAGTCTCCCCTCCTTGATTTCCCATAAAAGTTGCACCCACTTTTTTTTCTTTCTTTTTTTTCTTTTTTTGAGATGATGAGGGTGTTTTCCCAATTGCCTTAAAGTTGGTTAGTTTGTACTTGGCGTTGGTGCAGCCACTACTTCATTGTTTGAGAATGTCAGCATATGGATTTAATGATTCCACCAATAGTCCACACAATACCTTTTGGATAGTTGTACGCCATGACAACCACTGAGATATATGGGACGCATAAATTTAGACTCGGCTTCTATTCATTTGTGATGCCAGCAGCCAGCTGGATTGTAAATAATCTGCAGTACATCATATGGTCCATCAGCTTTTCTAAGTACGGCAAATAACAATTAAGTTAAAGTTGGTACTTGTGCTTCAAAGTCCTTACATGTCGTATGAAACTCCCTGACCAGGTCCAGGTCCAGGCTCCAGACGCATGTAGATAAGGACATGCCACAAAGTATAAAGGTTAAACATTTTGACTGATTTGTAAAAACTCGATTCAGAAAAACAAACCACCTCATGGTTCTGCAGTACATTAGTCAAAACACACGGTGTTGGAAACAATGCAAAAATTCACACAAAAATAAATCTCAAACAGCTGAGTCATGGACTAAGTCGCTATCTTTAAGGTGTTTCGCGACTCGCTCTTGATTGTGCTTTGCTTGATCAATTCTTGTCGAAAACCCTATGGGATAAAACAGCTGATAACTCTCTTATTCGATTTCTCTGCACTATGAGAAATCGAACTAACAAATACTCTCTCTAACACTTGCTCAGAACTCGATATAGATAAAAAAAACTATATTTCATCTTCTCCAGAAACTTTTCTTATATAACTCAAAAAACATCAATACTGTTTTAATGAAAATAAATTTCGCAATAAGTGCGCACTGAAAATCCTCCATAACAGTCATAAAACGGCAACATTAAATTTACCAAAAATTAATATAATTAATTAGAATATTAAGTTGAAAACCGTTTTTTGAGTTAAATCAAAAAATATAAGTTTCTAGATCGAGACCTCCCAAGACCCCGCTCTCCGGATTTTAATAAATATTATAGATATATAAATATACATATTCAAGTCTATAGTGTGAGACTTGAACCCAAAATTGTGGGAGCACCACACTATTTCTCTAATTGTGATATAAAATTACAAAACTATGTTTTTAAATATATATCCCAACACACGGTAATATCAGCTTTTTTAGTTTTCACCTACTTGTCATTTTAAAATCAGAAGTTTAGTCAAACACTCAAATATCACTAAACCTTATTATACTAAGTTTGTCTTTTTTTTTTTTTTTTTTTTTATCGTACACATTCCCAATTGTATACGCATTTGATCCAGAGATGGTGATTAATGAACGCGTTTAATTGCAGTGTTGCTTAGCATAGACTCATTCTTGCATTGGCAGAACTATCTTGACCTTGAAAGAGACACTGTGCTTCCCATTTAGCTTCACTTTTATCTTGTTTGACTGAGATAAATTATTTCCAATATACTCCCTCCGTCCCTAATTAGATGAGCTACTTGGTTTTTAGTTTTGTCCACAAATAGATGAGCTATTTCACTAACCAAATGGATATTTCTAAAACTACCCTTTTAATTGATTATTTTTTCTATAAGAAATATGTATAATTTGATAGTCATGTTTATATTCGTTACGTAAGTGTTTTAAAATGTTTTTCAACGGTATAATGTTTATAAAAAATCGTGGTATAGTTTAAGAGATAAATAGTTTCTAAATTTTACTAATTATTGCCCATAAGGGTATAATTGTAAAAAATACTTAAATATACTCCACTTTCCTCCTTGCCTTAAAATTTGTGCAAACTACAAGTAGCTCATATAATTAGGGACGGAGGGAGTATAAGTTAAAAGAAAATATCCATGACGAGCAGAAGAGATTCGTCCGGCCGCCACCACAGATAAACAGAGAAATATATCCATTTGCACATGCTATTACACCCAACCTTTCTCCGTCAATAGATATTTTATTTTGACACAAATAAAACCCCCAAAACCGTGACCAACAACCATACCCTCAGCGGAAAAAGATAAGAGCAAGCGAAGCGAGGGCAATTTCGTACTCAATTGTTTTAATGTTTTACCAAACATGCGTTGACACTCAACAATATCAGTTCACACCTGTTTCTTTTGTGAAATTCTTAGGCAGAAGTTGAACCATCATGAGGAAAAACCAGTAAATGTAGTCAAAATAGAGAAGAGAAGAACCATTCCATGCCTTTTAAATACTCCATCCTCATCAAGTAGGGTAGTAGACCATAAAGGGGATGACTTGAGACTTTTACTTGTTCTTTATCAGTTATTCAAATTGACCCTTGTCACCTAATTATCTACATATAATTGGCTCTTATTTGTTTTGTCTCATTTCTCTTCTTCTGTTCACCTGACAGAGAAAAAACTCACATCATAGTATTCACAGATTTCTTCTTTCCTTAGTTTTTGGAGATGGGGGTTTTCTGGTCTAATCTAGCATCATTAGTTAAGCAACGTTGCTGTGGCAAAATCAAGAAAAAAGTGGGTGCAGCAGGAAATGGACATAGAGAAGAAGAAGAAGGAAGTGATTCATGGGGTTTGTTTTTCAAGCTTCAAACTCTTGAAATTGCCACAAATTTTTTCTCTGACTCTAATAAACTCGGGCATGGAGGTTTCGGACCCGTTTATCTGGTATGTAAAAATGATTCTTACTTACCAATTGAAGTATCAAATTGTCCAATGATTTTTTCATTGTGTTTGAATTGAGATTTCAGGGGTTGCTGCCAAATGGTGAGCAAATTGCTGTAAAGAAGCTGAGTTTGAATTCAAGACAAGGAACAAAAGAATTCACAAATGAAGTGAAATTGCTGCTGAAAATCCAACATAGAAACTTGGTTAGGCTATTAGGCTGCTGCATAGAAGGTCCAGAGAAGATGTTGGTCTATGAGTATCTGTCAAACAAGAGCCTTGACTACTTTCTCTTTGGTTCGGTATCCCTACCCTATCACCCCCCCTCTCTTGTTTCCTTGTTTTCATTTTGGGTCAATGTCTTCATTTGTATTGACTCGCTTTGAATGATTGATTGTGCAACAGATGAGGAGAAGCGAGCAACGCTAGATTGGAAAAAACGATTCGAGATTATTAGCGGAATTGGAAGGGGTCTTCTGTACCTGCATGAAGAGTCACCTGAAAGAATAATACATAGAGACATCAAAGCTGGTAACATACTTTTAGATGAACAGTTAAAACCAAAGATTTCAGACTTTGGGTTAGCAAGACTCTTTCCTTGGGATGATACTCATGTTAGTACATTTAGGATTTCTGGCACTCAGTGAGTATACCTTTCTGTTTGAATCGATATACAATACCAAACAGCTGCAGAACTTAACTTGCTTTTGGTTTTCAACAGTGGCTATATGGCTCCAGAGTACGCGTTGCATGGATACCTGTCTGCTAAAACTGATGTTTTCAGTTTCGGGATACTGGTGCTAGAAATTGTAAGTGGGAGAAAGAATCACGACGACAGTTTAGAAGAAGAAAAGACAGATCTCTTGAGCTATGTAAGAAATTGATTTCCGTATAACAATGATTTAATTGATGTAATCAGTTTCCTCTTTCTCAAACTCAAGTTTGTTCACATACAGACCTGGAATATCTGGCAAGAACAGAAGGCACTGGAGTTGGTTGATCCAAGTATAGAGACAAGGTTTAATACTGAAGTAGTAAAGTGTATTCAACTAGGGCTGTTATGTTGTCAAGCAAGTATTGCAGATAGACCAGAAATGAATGCAGTTCATCTCATGCTAGAGAGCGATTCTTTCACAATACCTAAACCTGGAAAACCAGGATATCAAGGACGTGTCGGTCGCTGGGCAACCTATTCTTCCACTACTGCCACAAGTAATACCAAATCCAGTGAACATTCTATTGTCAGTACCACTGCCACAAGTAATACCAAATCCAGTGAACATTCTATTGACAGTACTACTGCTATGACTAATGCTACTTATTCTTTAACCAGCAGTGTAGATGATTATCTGAGATAATTAGTCTCCAGTTTTATGTTCTGTTTTCCACGATTTCTATGTTTTTATAACTCCGATAGAGAGCATATTATGTAAATTTATTAATCTAAAGATTCAATTGATTCATTTTAGAAACCAGAAACTTCATTATCAATTTGCTATTTCTTAATCTTACCAAAGATTTCACATTCAAGAATCAATATTCACCATAGTGAAAAGTATGGTACAAGAGGTAGTGAATGGTATGAATCTATCTATGTGGCTCCCGGTCCACATACAACAAACTGGGATGACCACCACCACTTCATTCACTGAACAAGAATTCTTTTGAGGTCATAAAGGATTAGACGAAATAATGGTTTACAAACACTCTTCATTGACAGCCATAGCCAACCAGTAACTAAAAAGATGAGAACCAGGATCAGTGAATTCCACTCTACCTAATTAAATGTCCAAATCGTCATCTGGGTCCTCGTCAGAATCTGGCGTCTCTTCATCATCAGAGTCTCGCAAGTAATGAATTTCACCCTTTCCAACAATATTGGCCTCTGAATGCCGTTTCTCCGAGATCGAAGCGGATGTAGTACTTAAATCAGTTGCGTAATTAGAAAGTGACCTTCGTCCATCATAAATTTCAGTAGTTTTGCCCGTTTCTGAGATAAGACAAGTTATTAGAATTGGATATGATTCTAGTTTAAATTTCAGATAACATTCCAAGAAGTAAGAAAGTGAAAGCTTTAAACTTTTAACCTAATTGCTAATGTTGTAACATCATGAGCAGCTCTCACAATAATGTACATAGGTCATGGAGAAGCAGAAGCCTCTTTCAAAAGTCACAATTGCAGACAATCATAAATTAGTCAAGAGTAAGTGCAAAAGTTTCAAAATTGCCGTTACAAACAAGGCACAAGTCATGGTCTGGGGACCTAGATCATTGAAGACCAAGTTGATTCAGGGTTTCTATCTTTATGTATTACCCAACTCATGGGATACGAGTGATGACTAATTAGTAGTTCCAGTGAAGCCGTGTAGGAACTATTAAGTACTTTTGAGCTATCAATTCTGGAAAGGAGTCGTACCTTGATGTTCAAAAGGAAGTACAACATTTTCTCTGTCAGACCGTTCTTTCTCTGATAGCTGGAGATTAAACTGAACCTGTTGAAAGACAACATATAACATTGCAAATTACGTCATCATGTCATATATGAGGAGGGGTCTAAGTTCAGTCAAGTAAAACTTAAAGAGACTACCTTTGGCAAGAGGCTTTGACTGACGATATCATTTGTAAAGAAATTAACAGAAAATTTGATGCCTGCTTGTTCAACATGAAACTCTTCGCTCTACATGAACATTAGGTTAAAAATAAGATTGTTTGCTGCTAAAATCCAATACAACTTGAGCAGATTCGAGAGAGTATTACCAGTACTTTGACTCTTCCATTTCGACGCTTTAATCGAAGATGAAACTTTCCTTTTGTGGAGTACTGTTTCAGAGAAAAAATACTCTCTGAATCGTTTCTTTGTTCCTTAGCAGTTACAGTCATCGGCTCCAAGCTGGCAACCATAGATGACATATATTCAAGAACTGCAATGGTCCTGGCTTCATGTAGGTCCGAGTGGATCAACCAAAAGACACAAGAAACATAATCTGCCACCAAGATGAACATTTAGAATGAATGCCGATCGCTTACAAGATTCGGATAGAAAATAATAAACACAGTATTCTACGACCACATGAGAACCCATATGATTTAAATTGAGTCGACGAAACATCTGAATGTAGGGAGCATCCGGAACCATGGTGCGTGCAAGGTCCACAAGGAGGTTCTTGACTATTTTATATAATTGTGCGCCAAATTTTTTAATTGTACTACTTCAGTATTAAATAAGAATGCCACTGTCCATCTAAATGTAAGCCAATTTCACTTCAAACAAAGGCGCGAAGAAAACTAGCATTTCAGGAACTAATGATAAGTGACAACTGAATAGTTTGACACAGTTAAGGAAAATGAATGAAGGTAAGCTTACCATGGCTGCGGAGGTTGTGTATCATCCCCGAAACACAAGATAATGCTGCATGTCTTAACATTACAGTTACCTGAACAAAGAATGTGAAAAAACAAACTTATTACAAAGAGCAAAGAGTATAAACTTTTCTTTCATTGAACTAAAGAGGATAAACCATAAGGAAATCTCAAGTCAGAAACTCAGATAGATGCCGAGTTCAACCAAATAGCATATTCGATCTTGTTTAAAATATTTCTCAAAAGACACCGCACAGAGATTTCTATCCAAAAATTTTAAACATACAGCATACTCTAACAATCTTTCAAATTCTCCTATCATCAAAGTTTACAACAACTGGGCAACAACTAAAGAGACATACCGAGTCAATGGCAACAGAAAAGCGAGCTTTGCTTGGTCCTACCATTTCTGCGAACAACAGTAACTACACAGTAAGCCCATGGTATCTCTATAACATGCCCCAATAATCAATATCTTGATTTTGATTACAAGAACATTATCAATATCATATAGCAAAACCACAATTACTAACCTTTTCCAAGTTGAAGGACAGAAGAAAACAACCCATCCAGATCCCTCACGTTTTTACAAAGAGTCCCCGTCCAAGAGCTAACACTAACCCCATCTTTCCAACCAAGTGGATCAGAATAACAATCCAGTATCCTAAGCCTTAAAACAAGTAACAAAATTCAATTTCCATCAGATACTATTCACACAAAAAAGAACACACAACTCTAAAGTTCGAATTACACTCACCATTTAGAAGAAGAGGAAGCATCGATTCCTCTACTTTTCAGCAAATCAAAGTAGAAAGATGGACTCTTAGTGAATGCAATCAGCACAATACCTCTATTCAACAACCCCCAAAAACAAAAACCAAAAACAGGTATATAAATAATTAAATAAAGATTAAAACTTTAAATTGATTTAGAGTTAGGGTTTAGTTATTGAAAGTGGGGCTTACTGAGATTGAGATTTTCCAGCACAGATATTAGAGGAGAGAGAGGCGAGAAAATGAGTGAAAGCATCAAAACCGAAAGGACTAGGAATAGAATCCTTTATTGTTAATGCAGTTGCGTGTTCTCCTGCTAAAGATCCATCTCGTAAGGCTCTGCAAATCGTTTCCGCCATTTTTTTCTTCTTCTTGGAGTGTAGAAATTTTGAACTCAGCTTAAGAGAAACCCTAGCTTTCCCGGGTTCTGTATTTTGGAAGAATTACCGCGGGAGGATGCTTCTTACCAGCGCCTGGGAGAAGGACAGCAGCGTAGCGTACTACGTGTTTGACTTGGGGTGCTAAAAGTGAATTCGAGGGTGTAGTGTAGTAGCATTTTTTTTTTTTTTTTTTTAATAGATAGTGGTAGTTGTGTTTTTTTTTTTTTCATAAAAATAGAGGAAAATCCCCTCTAACATTACACATTTACAGATCTTGTCGTGATAGGCACTGGATTCGACCAAGAAATGTTTTCATTGAAATACTGAGAATTAAAGAAGTTCAAAAGATAACCTAGATCCTCTCCTTTCCAACTGTTTTGGAGGTTGAAAATATTACAATAAACTGCAGTATTAGATGCCCACATTATATTTAGAAGTTTATGACTTCCACATTGGTCTGAAAATCATTGCTAATCGAGTATCTATGTTTCCTAGCTTCAACATACATTCCTTTCAGCAGCATCAAAGTAGGCAGAAAGTCACTTTGGAAAGCCACCTCATGACCACTCCATTTTGTTGCCCAATGGAAAGCTATCTCCGCTCCTCTCCTCTCTAGTTCCTCCCTAGTATTGCAATTGCAGGTGGCTCCTCTGGCTTCAATTGTGTAGCCTGCAAAATCTGTAAGAGTTATACCAATACCAGAAGAAGAAATAGGATTCATCATAGTTAAAGCTATGCTGAATTTGTAAATAATTTTGGATTCTATAATTCTGTTTTCAGCTGTACAGATATTCAGACAATCATCATTCATAGGATTGTAGTATAAGGATTGAAAGATATTAGGGTTGTTACTGTAGATAAGTTGTTGATATATTTAACTATCTTGTTTACCGTCTCCGCACTATTTTGTTTCTCTTTTCTAAAAACCCAATCACATTTAGATTTCCATATGTGCCATGTAATGATGCTACAAAATTCAGGCCACTTCATCACCAAGCCACTTCTAGAGGTATTAGTGAACCAAGAATTTAACCAATCATGAAAAGTCAAACTATTTTCAGCCACATAATCCATATTAAAATTTAAATGCAACCAAACCTGTTTAGCAAAATTGCAAGTTAGGAAGAGATGAGTAAGAGATTCCTCGCCACTGTTACAAAGGGTACATGTGGTACTTATATAAGGAACGACCGAAGACACCCTTACACTGTTTGGGAGCAGAGCATTAGCTGCTTTCCACACAAAAGTTTTAACTGAGGGTGGAACATTCAGTTTCCAGATTTGATTCCAGTCCCTATTATTATCATCCATAGAGTTGAGTTTGTTATACATCGATTTTACCGTGAAATTACCTTTAGAACTTAGAGCCCATTCAGTTGTATCTTCATTCCCAGCTGTTAGATTTATTTTACAAATACATTTTATAATATTCTGATCAAAATTATGAATTTTAAAGCAACTCATTTGAATTTTAAAGCAACTCACTCATTTGGTAGACAGTTAGCGAGGAGGTGACATTTTTTTGGTAGTGTAGCATTTAGTTGATGCACTTGGTATTTTAACAATGTTTATCACTTCTAAAAAGCCATAACTTTCAGTGACTTTTGACTTGATTAACGTGAATGAAAATCCTACTTGCTATCCAAACACCCTTTGATTCTTGGACTCTTAGTTTCCAGTGTCGGCTAGTTCTAAACGAGATTTAAGAGCTTGGAACAAAACAAGAGTTTGCATTATAAGAAAATGAGATTCAATCCTTTTAGTTTGTTTATTTTCTCCAGGTGCTTGGGAGTTGGGACTTGGGATAGTTTTAGAGACAAACATAAGATATTATATTCCCACACAATGCACTGCCTCCTTTCGTCTGTTGTTTCATTTCTAACTCTATAGCACCATAGTCCACTAGTACTAGTATGGATTACATCTACATGATATACATTGAAATTTACATACAATGTTATTCTTTTACTGGCACAAAAGGGAGAAGGGGAAAGAGAGGAAGACGAGATCCAACAAGCAAGAAACACTAAACACTACTTCTACCACAATAACAACTACTACTAGCATTGTATCCCCATCGTCATAGTTCTGACAAGAACCTGCTGTTCACTCCGGCCCGGAAAAGTTGTAAACCTCCTGTTCCTTCCATGTTGGTTGTTGTAATAATTATCCCAGTGTGAGCTGCCACAAAAAAGACATCCCCCCTCGCGACCTCCTTTTCCTCTCTGTGATCAGCTGAAACCACTTGAATCTTTGCAGCTCCTCTTGTTACTACAAAGAGAGAGGGTCCCAGCAAGGCAGGAAATTCTGTGAATTCTCCCTCAGGAAGGTTACACCGATCCACCTCAAATTCATCAAAGGGTGGCATGTACCGCGTTATGTATTGATTCACGGCAACTCCTTGAAGAATGTCTGGATAGCCCTGCACAATGAATACACAGTCCATTCACTTACAGTTTGAAAATACATAAAGATGGATACCAGGTGCAGGAGGTGTGTTTGATTCTTGCAAGGCCTGGGTAACAGTATTGACGTTACATGACTAACACACCCAGAGACAACCCTAAGCTAAGAACAACACCGTATACCGAACAGTGACGTATATCTTATAGTCTTTCCATTTCCCACCTTACTAACGTTAGGTAAAAATCCATCGACTTCAGAAATTTATGATGCTTATTTTCGACGGAGATCAACAAAACATAAAGAAGCTATCAAGACAATAGTTTATATAAGATTTTTACCTGTCTATAAGTGAGCATTGAACAAAGTGTTGGGACATCTCGTAGCTTAGATGTCAAACCAGCACGAACAACATTATCTGAGGTAGCCATGCACTCAACACATTCACCATGGATATATGCGTGAGGTTCATTTGCCCCCAGGTACAAGGCCTCACCAGGCTTGAGCTTCACGTAGTTTAGGAAGAAAGCTGATAGAACACCAATGTCACCTGGATATTCTGTTTCTAACCGTAACACCAGTTGTTCCTTGTCTGACAACTGCCTCTCCTGATCCAATGAACGAAAACTCTACAGTTAAAACCAAATTTCTACAAGAATCTGTAAATCAACTCGTGAAGAATTAATAAGACAGTTCTAAGACAATTTCACCTCTGACCTCTGAATCTCCAGAATAATATCAACTGGAAAAATTAGTCCAGATACAAGTAGATAATACCACAATGGGAATTTTGTAGAATTGAGGCAGATTATGCTAAACAAAATGCTATCGTCCTATTGTCTGGGTTTGCTGTGCTGTGCACTAAAATTTCATCCTACTATCCTAGTGATCGGGGTCAACTGCCCAACAAGCATAACACTGCAACTCACTTGGAGGTGTGAAAAGACATGTGGCCAAGCATGTAGAAGGTATTACCTTCTGTGCCTCAATCAGACGGCTTTTAAGCTTGGATACCATCTTGGAAACAGACTCTTTACATGCTGACATGAGGTGGGTGAAAATAGTCTGCATTACAAATTTTACTTTCTCCTCTCCATCTTGCTCGCTAACATGTAAGAGTTGGTCTTCTTCCACATTACCAACCAGCTCCACAATCTCAGGAACACTTTGAATCACGCCTTTTATCTCCTGCACAAATGTAGTGATTCCTACATATAAATCAAGCCGAGTTTGAGCAGTATGAAAACCATATGCATACCTAGGACAGAACTAGTGTAGTTCACCAACCATCTCACATATGATTCTAGACAAGATATACTACTTCATACACCGTCTTTTGTACTATTCTTAATCGTATATTCTCTATTGAAAGAGAAACTTCTAATGTTTCAGAGAGGTGATCCTAGATTATATGATAAATAGCGAATTCAATCAATACTTATCCACTAAAGGTTTCCAGAACAATGACAGTTTCTGTAAGCTGAGAGGAAAAGTCGACAAACTCTAGGGTTATATTCATTACACATGTTCACTACAAGAATGCTTTGTTCAGGACTACCAAATCTGAAAACTAAGATGAGCTAGTATCAAATCGAGCAGGAAGGAGCTCATTATATAGCTTACATATGTATTCTCATCCAGGTAACATGGAAACTAAATATTGGTTTGCAACTAGGATCCGTGATCCGTGTCATTCCCGAATACAACTGTTACTCAGACGCACATAAGAAAACAACATTAGACTGCATTGGTAACTAGTAAGTGATCAGGTCTAAAGTGTCGGCAGTTATTTGTTCAATAAACTGAATATTCTCCATCCCTGAATGTACTAAATCACTACTAACCAAGTATCACCTTCCATAGCATACACTACATAGACATGCAAAAACTAAAAAAATATCACAAGAACACAGAAGGGACACATTCTCAACCACATGCTAGACAAATCAATTACCTCCAAACTAACGAAACCACACAACGCCTCGAACTCGGTAAGTGCCAATGCCATTTCAGGTTTGTGGTTATCGTCTTTATAGAGATTAGGCAGTGACTTATGCAATTTCACTGCAGATTCCTTGTCTGGATGAGCTTGTATAGATAAAGCTTTCGCTACTGAAAGCACCTGAAACAAAATACATTATTAAAAAAACTCAATTCCCCAAGACTCTTACTAATAAGCTATGATAAATTGGACACAAGATTGATGAAGTTAAACCAGAAAAGAAGATGAGAGGCAATACCTTGAACAAGAAAGGAAGATCAGTACCCCATTTCTCCAGCACCTTATCTCCTAAAACACTAGGGTTTTCAGTAATCCAAGATTTCAAAGTCAGATTATCAGAATCCACTATAAAAGAAGGACCAGAATCATGAGTACCCATCCATAACTCAGCATAATTTTTATCAACCTCAATTTCCACCTTAGAATTCAAAGAAGAAAGTTTAGCAACTTCAGAATTCTCACCAATCCCTCCCCAATCGTAATTCTGTACTGTACATCTCAACATCTGTAATAATCTAGACTGAGGAATTTCAATTTCAATTTCCTTCTCCACAGCAGTCATCACCTCCATAGCAACAAAAAGAAAAAGAAAGAAACCCTAGATTGAGAATTTCGGTGGAAATTGAGATAGTAATTGAGTTTGTTTGGCTACGAAAGCTTCAGCAATTTTATAATGAAGCTTTCGTAGGAGATGAAGAAAGAAAACGTGAAGCAGATAGAGAGTATAAAATTCGTGAGTGGTTCACATGGAAA
This sequence comes from Papaver armeniacum, assembly GCA_023531295.1. NCBI lineage: Eukaryota > Viridiplantae > Streptophyta > Magnoliopsida > Ranunculales > Papaveraceae > Papaver > Papaver armeniacum. The sequence goes on from JAJJWW010007457.1 coordinate 706,220, forward strand.
TCAACTTTTTAAATATGATGGGTATTCTGAAATTCTCAGAAGGGGGTTAGATGGAGAACAAGTTGAGAAGAGTAATGAAGAAGAAGATGATTGATGATAAGACAAAGAATTGCAGAATCTGATGCTGATACTCCATGGTGGGGTTTTTTGTTTTGAATTGAAATGGAAAGTACAACGAAGAAATAGCTGGTTTTTGGATTTTTTTTTGGAATTCTTCGTAAAAAACGGGGGATTTTAATTGTTTTTATTGTCGGTGGCGGGGAAATGCCGAAGTTGGAATATGACGGTTTCGTTGGACACGCGACACGCGGGGTAGAGTATTTTGACAGCTGTGTAGTCAATGTCAGTCAAAAAAAGTCTTCTTCCCTACTTTTTTTCAGGATAGTACAATGTTCATGTGGTGGTTGATGGTCTTTAAGAATTGGATTGGTGCTCGTTTTGTTTGTATGATGATAATTTTTGTTATTTTTAATGTCCGATTTAGATCTTAGATACAGATCTGAATAATTGTCTTGTAAAAAAGCATATTCCGATGGTTACTTTAGTTATTGCCATGTGTTTAAGGACAGATTTTTAAATATTGATCGAGTCCCAATTATGAGGAAGAGTAGGTGAATGTTTTCTTTATTCTCGTGTACAATGAGTTCAAAAGGGAAATGAGCAAACTTTAATCCACAGGAGCGTCGAGAATTTGAGATTGATAGCTAGTATAAGGATAAATGAGTGTAAATGTGATTATCTTTTTTGCATTCTGTTTTTACACAAAATTGGTTAAAAAGTCCAAAATCAACAAATTTTGGGTGAAAAAGACATCTAGATTTTGATACTGTTTAAATGGACAAAAATATAAAAATAGCCAGAATGTAACCAGTTTCATCCTACTCATTTTCAAATACTTTTTTGTTGCAGTATAGTATTAGGGAAAGAGAAGAGGCTGGGAAAAGAGAAGATGCAATTGATAAGAGAGTGCTTAGGTTACATGGATATAATATATGTATATACATGGAGATGGGAAAACCAAAAGACATCTGTTTTGGGCCGCACATCTATGGGTTGTAGGCCCTGTAACATTCCCCTTGTGCGGTTCAATAACAAAACTTTATACATAGTGCTTTGAATGTAGTTCTTCAAATGTCGTCCTCTCCTTGATGACTTGTGCCGAAATCAATCGCCTTACTAAAACTTTGACAAGGAAAAACCCAGTGGGATAAAACCTTGCTACAACTCTTCAAATGTAGTACTTCACATTTTGTCTCTTACTTTACATGTAGTTCATCACATGCAATACGATCTTCAAAGATCGACGAGTCTAAGTTAATTGCCTCGTTAAAACTTCGTCGGGACAACCCGAGAGGATAAAACCCGAACTAAAGAAAAAGAGTACAATATTAATTAACCTTAGAACATAGTTGGATGCGTATACGTTGCCTCATTAAAACCTTGACAAGGAAAACCCACTAGGATAAAACCTTGACGAAGGGAAAAGAGTACAACGTGTGAGATGCGGAGTAAAGGTGATCCGTTGCGGATGATCACTTTGCTCCGTTGAAGTTGACTAGTTGCTTCACAACTCCTAAGGCGAGAAAATCTTCGTGGGAAAGACAATAGCCTTATTTGGAAATTACATTTCCTATGTTTGTTGTTGTCTCATTAAAAACCTTGCCGAGCAACAAAACCCTGTGGGAAAAAGTAACCTCGGTGAAGGAAAAGAGTTCAACACACCATTAGATGCTCCCCCTGATGTCAGACAATTTTCATTAGTCTAATGCAATCAAAAGGAGTTTATCACACTTTACTTTGGTGACTTGGATGTTTATAAAACCATGTTGTTGATTCTGGAATTTACGTTGCTTAACGGACTATCGTGTTTCATTTCTTTGATTCAGATATTTTCAATAATATAAACGCGAAGTGTATGTCTTCAACGTTCAACATACTTGATGCATTTAGAATTGTCTCGCTAAAAACCTTGTCGAGTAATAAAACCCTTTGGGAAAAAACTATTCTCGATCGAAGGGAAAAAGAGTACATCCACACGACTTCAATTTCGAAGTAAATTATGTCGACATCATATCCTTAGATCGTCCCCCTGATGTCGGCATCTCCCCCTGATTACTTTCAGAGTTGTTCCAGACAGTTCCTTTAGTCATGTATTTTTCGAAACTGAATATTGGTAATGGCTTATAAAATAATCTACCATATCTCCCCCTGATTACTTTCGTTGGAGAAGAGATTATTGTTCCTTCATAATCAACAACTTTTGGATTGCACTTTCATTAGCATTCCTTTTAATGTCTTTGTAGGGATAAAACAAATTTATGTCAATGGTTACTTTTAAGTACATGATTACATTCACTATACCATTCCAATGACGTTGTGTTGGCACTGAGCTATATCTAGCTAACAAGTTCACTGGGGATGTAAAATTTAATCGAATACATTATTATTATACTAAGTACAACAATGCGTCTATTGTACTAAGATATGGGAATTTCATCTCCCAACACATATTTGTCATCTTCCTTAAGACGAAATGGTCACTTACTTACATTTGAACCTCGACTAATCATGGGAGTGCTATTAGGATGCATGTCTTTGTTAAATTGCCTGAAAACTTTAGACATATGAAAACTGGTGGAATAATATCCCACAAACTCAGTACTCGGTCGAGCTTTCCCTAGATTTTTCATCTCAAATTCGGATTTTAAATAGCTTTTAAGGTCTCTTATTACATCAAGAGTACCCATCATGTCTATACCGTCGACATAAATATCTACAATTCCAAATTAGGAACTTTCTTGTGAATACGCAAGGAAAAATAACTTACTTGTCTATCCCCCTCCTAATCAAATAGCCACTTAGACGGGTATACCACATCCGCCTGATTGCTTCAATCTATAAGTGAGCGTTCTATCTAACTGCAAACGCACTCTGTGGTTTAGAGTCATTTGATTTGGGCAACAAAAGTCTATGAAATACTTTTGTAAATATCTTCTATCTCTTGATTCTTTCGAGAGATATGTAACAACCACATACATATCTTTGTATTTCAAGTCCTTTTGAAATTACCAAGCTAACTAAGTAGCGGTACTCTATAACGTTCATTACAAGAGAACAATTCCAAGGCTTTGTGAGAAACCTCGCGCCACAAGGAGAGTCTTTGTACTTTAAGACTACTTTCTTCCCATTATGCTTTGTGACAAATTAATTATGTATGTCCAATAGGCTTTACACTTGGTTGGTTAGCACTACCACACCAAATACCCGTATATTTGCCAAAGAACTAAGTTCTACCTGGATTGTGTAGGCAAAATATGCTATTTATTGAATTAAACAATAAGAAGCATGGTTCGATCTCATCGTGCTCTATTTCCTTGAGCAACTATATATAAAAATAATCATTAATATGCTCGCACGATCTTTCCATTGACTCGTGTGTGTTCTCATAATCCTTTAGGATTTCATTGTTTTCTGGAATCATTAAACTTCAGAGCGTCCTCCAGTATTGATTCATGGACATAGTCAGAGACAATCAAATGAGATGATTTTACTAATGATACAAATTAGGTTATGCCTTACTCATCTACTTCCTTTCTAGGTGAGCATTGATCGAACCTGGTGGTCTCTCCATCTTCCTTTATGGAGCCACGGCCTCAACCACACTTCCACTGAGTGTAGTTGCAACACCTTAGTCTATGGTGTATATCCCGTATTGAGGATTTGTAACTTTGCAGGTAGGTTTGCAGCTAGTATGTGTGATCTCATCACTTTAGCAACATCAGTGTACATTCTGAAAATCGAATATTCTTTATCACTTCACATTTACATTTGTGGAGTACAAGAATCAATATGAGACACAGTGGGAACACACCACGACAATTCCTGTCGTTCCCTTAGAAAATACTTTTTCTTATCTCCCCCTAACGACGGGAAGACTGTCTCATTAAAGTGATAACCCGTAAATCTAGCGGTAAGAGATCTTCTGCCAAAAGTTTTAAAATGCGGATAATTGTTGGGAACTCATTTCCAACATAACTACTTAACAGTTTTGAAGACCCATCATAGTACGATGTGGACTCGTAATGGCACATATATAGTGCAACCAAAAATGCGTAAGAACACGAATGTCAGGCTTAAATCCAGTTACCAACTGGTACGCAGAAAAGGTTGACTGATATTGGGTTATAAAAATGAATTAAGTAAGATGCGTGTAATATTACATATCCCCAATGCAATAAAAGATAGGTTGGTACGCATAACTTATTCCTTAGGAACCATCTATAACCTTTGATGGTAGCCTCTGCGAGACCATTGGGTATAAGATGCTCTATATTGATCCTATTAAACATGCAATATTCATCAAGTCTTTTTGATGTAAATTCTCTAGCATTAATAAGGGTGGTGAGCCTTTGCACTTTGTATTGTGTAATATGTGCTAGGAGTTTTTAAACGCATTTTTTTTGGGAACTATAACTAGTCCAAAATGTCAAAACATTCACCAGAGCCATAAGTCACTTTAATGGTCCGCATTCTGCATGAATATTTTTCTAAATTTCACCTTGTTATCTTTGTAATATGGATTGTTTACCATTTGCATCTTAGGATGGTCTCGATCTTGTTTTACCGAAGACTTTGTAAAATGAGTGATATGCTCTCTTACTTAAAAGCATAATGGGAGGGAGGAGGGGTTGTGCATCTGGTACTTTAGAAAACACTTATTGAGAGATATGTCGTTACTTCGCATTCTGTCAATCTTTTTCCCATTGTCTCGTCCACTCAAACACAGCGATGTACGTATGAGTCCTTTCAAAACGAAACATCATGTCACAACCAAAGTGCCTTTATGGTTATGCCAAAGTCTGTATGAGTCAATTTCCAACATTTCATCGTTGGAGTCAATATAGATTCAATAATCCAAATTAATACTATAGTGATTTACATTTCACTAAATTGACTCATTAGTCTCTTTAAAGTATGTTTCCTTCCAAATACATTAGTGACTATAAAAAATGCAATCAATTACATTATCACCATAGTCAGGTTCCACATGATATCCATTTGCATGGGTTTCTTTGGAAATTTAACTAGGTGTGATTATCTCTCGGTACATATAGAGATTTTGTAACGTCTTAGTTCTATCTTGAATATATATATATATATATTAGCAGTATTGCGCTCGATGATCCAATTCTCGTAGTCACATTATAAGGAAATAGTTCAACAACTAGTTTAAATTCCTTAAGCTAGTGGGGAAAAAAAACAATTATGAGTTAGACATTTGGGTCTTGAAAGTTTTAATAAGTGGTGTGGCCTTATTGCGTAATAAAAGTGGGATTCAACTCAAGTATTTTAAACTGAATATATATTACGTTTCAGGGGGGATGTTATACTTTTCATCCGGATATATCTCAAGTGCTATAGAGAACTGATGTCTCGTGGGAATGATGTACTTTTCATTCCATAAGCCCAGACATTTGATCTAGTTCAAATAAATAGTCAATTGGCCAGGCAAAGTTCTTCTTGTCATTAAAGTTGATGTCTAAAGTATGACCTTCCCATGGAAATTGGTTGCTACTATGGTACCCGCATTGCATTGCTTGTACCAATACCAGTAAGAAGATTCATTCCATGTTCCAGTTGATACCTGTACTTTGGTGTCATTACAACTGGGAAAAAAAAATACATCTTTGTCTCATGATATATATGTCCCTTTTCACATGTTTTATATGAGTCGGTATGTTTAACCCTCATTACTTCGGGTTCTTTCCATTTTCAAATTTTGATACATTTAGCTTAATTTGAGAAATTCCTTTATCTCAACAGGACAAGAGAATATGTCAACCACTTACTTCAGGTTGAATAGATACTAAAGATAGTTCTCTTGTTGTCATACTTCAACATATACTGGTTCGATAGTATCATGGATGAAGTAGAGAAATGGAAATTTGCCGACTTATATCAACTTTTGTGAGTTCTTCCACAAAAATTAGAATACATGTGATTTTATTTGCAACGTATTTTTTGAAACAACCGACTCTTTAGTAGTCGAGCAAGTGGATTACATCCCAAGGAACATTCAAATTTGGGGACAAAATATCGAGTTGGTACAACCAATTCAACTAAATAATCGGGTTGGTACAACAAACATCATTCAACTATAGCCAGTATCATACTTAAGAAAACAAAATAACATTAAGACCAAAATTCTTAATGATCGAGATCAGATATCCTAATTTAAATTGACCGTTATATGGTATGGACTTATTTAAAAAAAAAACAGAACTACGCAAGTTCTAAAATAAAATAAAATATATATGCCCCCACAGGTATTCAATTTAAACCTCGAATTACATTACTTACGTACCTCATATCATATATTAATTCTCGTTGTATATATAACATGTATATACACAGAACCGGAACAACTTTGGTCGCGCACCGCCCAAACACGGAACTGAACAGGCCACAGCTGGAATTGGGTTGGACCGAAACTGACTGGCCCGGGTGGACCGGTCGGGGTGGACCGGGTCGTCTGGACCCGTCGGGAATGGACCAGGCATTTTCCACGGGACAAGTTTTCTTTCTCTCACACAAACTTTCGTTTCTCGCAGAAAAGATTTCAGATTTCCTTTTTCCTCGTTCCCCAGACGATTCCAACCGCCGCACCAATCAATCACAACATAAACACACGATTACATCATTATATTATACTATGAAATTAAACGGAGATTACTATAAAATGTAATCACTCCATTGTGATTATGGGATTTCCATATGTCAAAAAGGGAAAACAGGGAAAAAATAGATCGAGATGAAAATACTGTAACGGATTTAGTCACGGTACAGTACAACTAACATCGACAACGGACAAGAAGAGCATATAAAGAAAAACAAAACTAAAAAAGAATTCACACGGTTCATAAAGTTCATGTAAATAGACACATCATGGTAGGAGGTAAGTGGAATTATAATTATTTTAAAAGAAAACACGAGTCAGTGGATCAATATCAAAGTAAGACCATTATAGACAACCATCCAATACAGAAGAATTTAGGCAAGATAGTTAATTGAATCGCATGTGATGTACAGTAATACAAACATCTAAATGAAGATAAATCAACTATACAACATACATGATGTTTTCAATTTATTTTAAAATTTGTCCACGGAGATCAGGGATGCAATCAAATCCGATTAATTTGAATATAGGGAACATACCTTTTTAAAAGTTTAACGGATATGATTGAAAGAAGAATGGTAGACGTATAGAACCTCCTCTCTTTTTTTTTTTGCGAAAACGACAGATTCCGTGATTCGATGATAATCGTCTGCTCGTGCTTTAACAATTCTAAGTACAAATCGAATGAGGATGAAGATGTATGAAACTGTATCGGGGGATGATCGATTGAAGAAGAAGAAAATAAAAAAAAAACGATTTAGGTGAGCTCGCGCTGATAACGTGTTGCGGTATAATATTAGGGAAAGAGAAGAGGCTGGGAAAAGAGAAGATGCAATTGATAAGAGAGTGCTTAGGTTACATGGATATAATATATGTATATACATGGAGATGGGAAAACCAAAAGACATCTGTTTTGGGCCGCACATCTATGGGTTAATTTTTTTTTTTAAAAAAAAAAATTAGATCAGGATGCATCCAGTTTCATCCTTGCTATTAGTTAAGTTTAAGCCAGGATGAATCCAATTTCATCCTTGCTTTTTTTTTTGTCCATTTCACCCATACTAATTTTTACTCGTCCATTTGAACCAGGTTTTAAAAATATTTGGACAAATGACCCATTTTCTGTTGTTTTTACAAACTCCAAATGCCACTGCAACTTACATCCATAATTCGATCATGCTTAAAATTTCGTAGAAATGAATGTTTAATCCCCTTTTTAGTGGGCTCTGGACACACTCCAGTCTACCCTTGCAAAATCCGGTACTCTATAGTCCAATAAAAATCCGGTTTTTCGTCCACATTTTGGACGAGTTAGTCCAAGAACGCGACGGTTCCCTGATTTCCGTACTTTTAAGACCTTTCAGCGATTCTATATATAAACATAAATTTTTGAATTGATTTTTTTTTTTATATGGGATTTGGGTTCATAAAAGATTGAGAGCGAGACAGAAAGATTTTGGAGGCGATTAAACATATAGAGAAACATTTTGGAGGATTAAATCGTTTCTGTAACAGATTTCAATCTTATGTTAGTTTGCATCTTTAATTGCTTGTCCTCTTTTGGTTAATCGTTCGATTTCTTACTGATTTTTTAGTTTTTACATCTTATTGATTATGATCTTGATTTGATTTTGTTATTTCTTAGGTTTTGATTTTCTTTTGATAACTATTTTTTATTTTGATTTTTGTTTTTTGATGCATGATATGAAATCGAACCGATATTTGAATGTAGACTTTTGATTTATTCATCTATGTGTCTAATAAGACGCTGAATCTTTTATCTTCGATTAATTGATCAAGTATTTGATTTCTATTTATTTTTTGATTATATAGAATGTGTACTTTCATGTACATTGTACACGTTTTAGGTTATTCAAATAAGAAAATGTGTTTTGAAGCTTCAAATGTTATTATCTCTCTCATGTGTTAAAATGTTATTCAAATCTTTTTGATTTTAAATCTCTTTGTTAGGTGATTCACATTTGTTTATTTTTTATTTTAAATCTCTTTGTGTTGTATTTTTTTAAGTATCTTTCTTTTAAACCTTTAACCCACAACATCTTCTTGATTAATAAATCTTCAGGCTAGCTTTACAAGTAAGTCCTCATCAAAAATATTTGTATCTTTTAAACCCGTTCCACGCCACTTTTTAGTCCTACACGTAGATTTTCAATATTTCATATGGAAACCTATGGCTTGTTTCGTATTCCACAAGTTTCTTCTCCGCATAGAATCAATAATATCAATAGTTTTTGTGGCATTTTAAAAACACCCGTTTGAAATTGAGTCATTGTACCACTTTTTTTTTTTCGATAAGAAAAAAATTCATTGCAAAGATTAAACCGTTACAAATTGTTTATCCCTCTCCAGATCACCTTGTAGGAAGATAGGAGGAGATGACCATTCCAAATTAACTAATTCCTTCCTAACATATTTTGCTAGTGTATCTGCACAAGCATCTGCTTCTCTCTTGATAGACTCACACTTCCATTCTTTTATTAAAACTAATCTAGACATTCCTGGATTACATTTAATGTAGTCCATTTGACACTTTTAGGGGAACTGTCGATCGCAACAACTACATTTTTATTATCATAAACTTTAAACATTTTGTTTAGCTGATAACCCATATAGGGTTATTAGTTTTGAGCATCCAATTCACAACCGATTGGCAAAAGTAAAAGTGTTGGCTATGGGGTTAAAAAATACTCTGATGGTTACGTTGCTATCTATATTTATCTCGTCTGTAATTCATCAATCCCAAAATTTCTTTTTGATCCGATCAAATAGGGAAAGGATAATCTTGTGTATGTTTTTTCATTTTAATACTCTTTCGTAACATAAATATTGGAAAGAGCCCTCTGATGTGTGATGTGAATACAAAAAAGTTTGTGACGCTGATAGATAAAATCAGATCAGAAATTCCTCTTGTCTCATACTACTCTCTCGATACGGAATCTCATGTTATAAAAGAACAATGATGGTTTGTTGATATCGAAATCGAAGTGCCATGCTATTATTACTTTATTATTCATATTTTATCTGGCGAAGGCATAATCTTTTTTTTTTCTCTCAAATAAAAAAATCATTGGTGCCAAGCGTGAGGGAATGCTAGATGTTTGGTAATTTTTCCTCCGACCAGGACGAAAGACCCCATTGAAGCGGCTAATCCCATGCATATTGTATGTACATCTGGTTGTACAAATTGCATAGTATCATACATAGCTATTCCGGGTGTTACCCACCCACCGAGGGATTTAATAAACAAATAAATATCTTTTGTATCATCCTCTATAGTGAGATATATCATGAGACCCATAAGTTGATTTACGATCTCGCTATCAATTTGTTGGCCTAAAAAAGTATTCTTTCTCGATGAAGTCGGTTGATTAGGACAAAATTGTATCCCTTAGGGACCGTACACGCACCTTTAGATACATACGGTTCAAAAAAAAAGAATCAATATGTCGATTCCGGACCTCTTTATTTTCCCTTTTTTTTCATAGAGGATTTTTCTAACTCCTAATGAATGAAGGGCCTTTATTCTTATATTTTTCAAGAAAGCAGGGTTTTGACTCACTTACCCCTAAAAACGATCTCACTAAATTTACCCTCATTGATATATTGTTTCATTGAAATCCAATTCAAATTACGATGTCATTTTCTTATTCCGGAATGGGCCTCTTCAATTCGTTTAGGTTTATGCTCTACTCCGGGGAAAGATTTACCCGACCTCTATTTGCACATATATGACAAATGATCCCAATACCGCTTATTTTGTTTGCTAAAACTTTTTTTATTCATTTTATGTCTTCCGCTTCCGCCAATTACTGGAATAGTATGATCACTCCGTCGATTGGTTTGCGGTTTGAGGTCGCTGGTATAATATATGAATTCTTTATGATACAAAAGGTAATCATACATATTTTACTGATTGGGTTTTTTCGAACGGAGCCTGGATACTTCATTTTACTGGTCCAACCAAGCCAACCATAAATTCTTCTAATTGAAAAATGCATATTGATCCCCCAAATAAATTGCTCTAATTGCACTTCACGCTTCAAATTATTGATGGTTCAATCAATCTTTCTTTGGTGAAATAGAGGACATCTCAATCGGGGGAGAAAACGGGGAAATCCCATATGACCCAATATGTCTGACAAGTCGCACTATACGTCAACTCAAACCGAATCTTCCTCTCCAGAAATCCAAAAAGGTACTTTTGGAACACAAATAGGCATTAAATGAAAGAAAAAGGTTTTTAAGTACTAAAATTTCACTTTGATGTGGAAACGTAACAATGGGTTTTCTTTTTTTCATAATATTTATGTTTTCGGGTTTTATCCCTAGATTGTAAAGTTCATCGAAGAAGACGGAATGCATAAAAAATTATTATGAATGAGTTGCGATGTTCAAATGATGAACAAGTATCTCTAATTCACTCATCTAAAATGGGACCCATCCCCCATTGCGTATTGGTACTTATCAGGTATTGAATATATTTGCTTCTCTTTGTTCCTATGAACAGAATTTTATGTTATTACCAACGGAATGCAATATAAATGCACCCTTGCTCCGAGATAATCCATTGAAAATGAGAAGACCATAGCATAAGCAGAGTCTTTTCCAACGCGAGAAAGTAACATAGTATCTATTTTTCCTTGATAAATGGGTATTTCCATGGGTTTGCCTTGGTATCGTGTTCATACCGTTGTATTGAATGATCCCAGCCGGTTACTTTATGTCCATATAATGCATACATCTCTAGTTTCTTGTTGGGCTGGTTCGATGGCTCTATACGAATTAGCCGTTTTTGATCCCTCTGACCCAGTTCGTTATACCTTTCATGAATCGTTTAGGAATAATGAATTCCTGGGGTGGTTGGAGTATCACAAGAGGGAATATAAAGAATCCGGGTATTTGGAGTCGAAGGTGTGGCCGGGGAACATATTTTGTTTTCTAGCTTGTGCTTCTTGGCAGTTATCTGGCATTGGGTATATTGGGATCTAGAAACTTTCTGTGATGAATGTACATGAAAACCTTCTTTGGATTTTCCCAAGATCTTTGGAATTCATTTATTTCTCTCAGGGATCGCTTGCTTTGGGTTTAACGCATTTCATGTAACAGGCTTGTATGGTCCTGGAATATGGGTGTCCGATCCTTATGGACTGATTGGAAAAGTACAATCTGTAAATCCCGCGTGGGGTGTAGAAGGTTTTGATCATTTTGTTCCGGGAGGAATAACCTCTCATCATATTGCGGTAAGTACCTTAGGTATATTAGCGGGCCTCTTCCATCCTAGTGTCCGCCCGCCTCAAAGTTTATAAAAAGGATTACGTATGGGTAATATTGAAATTGTTATTTCCAGTAGTATCGCTATTGTCTTTTTTGCAGCTTTTGTTGTTGCTGAAACTATGTGGTATGGTTCAGCAACAACCCCGATCGAACTATTTGTTCCTACTCGTTATCAATTGGACCAAGGATATTTCCAGCAAGAAATATATCGCAGGTTTAGCGCCGGATAGACGAAAATCAGAGTGTATCAGAAGCTTGGTCTAAAATTCCCGAAAATTTGCCTTTTTATGATTACATTGGTAATAATCCAGCCAAAGGGGGATTATTCCGAGCGGGTTCAATGGACAATGTGTATGGAATAGCCGTTGGGTGGTTTGGACATCCTATCTTTAGAGATAAAGAAGGCCATGAGCTTTTTGTACGCCACATGCCTATTTTTTTTTGAAACATTTCCAGTAGTTTTGGCAGACGGAGACGGAATTGTGAGATCCAATGTTCCTTTTAGAAGGGCAGAATCCAAGTATAGCGGCAAACATGTAGGTGTAACTGTTGATTTCTACGGCGGTGAACTGAATGGAGTCAGTTATAGCAATCCTGCTACCGTGAAAAAAAATACGCTAGAAGTGCTCAATTGGGTGATATTTTTGAATTAGATCGTGATATTTTGAAATCCGATGGTGTTTTTCGTAGCAGTCCAAGGGGTTGGTTCACTTTTGGGCATGCCTCATTTGCTTCGCTCTTCTTTTTCAGACACATTTGACATGTGCTACAACTTTGTTCAGAGATGTTTTCGCTGGTATTGACCCAGATTTGGATTCTCAAGTGGAACTTGGAGCATTCCAAAAACTTGGAGATCCAACTACAAAGAGACAGGTAGTCTGAGACAACATTGCTATGGTTCTTTCGACTCTATTTTCTTTTCTTTTTGTAATTTAACATAACATAAGGTATTGGAGAAATCTTGATTTGAATCACCGTTTTTTCTTTTATTCTTGTCCCTTTTTTATCTTATCTGGGAGCTGATCCCAAATGAACAGGTGTGGAAGCTATAGTTGTAAACCACGATCGAATCTATGGAAGCATTGGTTTATACATTCCTCTTAGTCTCGACTCTAGGGATTATTTTTTTCACTATCTTTTTTCGAGAACCACCTAAGGTTCCGACTAAGAAATAACTTTTTATTATCTCAATTAAAGTAATGTAATGAGCCTCCTTGTAGGGAGGCTCATTACGTCAACTAGTCCCCGTGTTCCTCGAATGGATCTCTTAGTTCACTACAAGAAAATTGAGCTTTAGGGACTACTTGGATTCGGTTGGTACAAGGGCATTTTTAGTGTTTATATATCTCTAGCAACCAACATGGCTTGAGATAGGCTATGTGGTCAAGGCTTATTTCTTTGGAGACTGTACCAACCATGTTGTTGGAGTAGATATCTTTCAACTACTATGAAGCGACTCAAGTTGAAGTTGGCACATACATTCATTAACCATTAGCTTTCGTTTGTAAAACACATAAATCATTTGTCGCTAAAAATTTAACCCACACAAGTATTGGTGGCTCAAGACTTAAACGTTGTTGGTAGAGGTGGCCATTATACAACGTTTTCAGCCGCTAAAGGGTTTGACTGGCTGAATCTTAGTAGTTGAGGGTGCTGGTGAAAGGTTAGAGCCGCTATATGTCTCGATGGAAGAGAGTTTCCTTCCATTGAATTTTAGTTGCTCAAGAATTTAAGCCTCCGTAATGTTTGTTGGATGATAATTTCAGCTGCTGTTTTTGCAGTTGGCTCAAAGGTTATGCCACCACCTTTTCGTTGGTCAATGTTTCTAGGCATCGGTTTATTGGTTGCATTAAGTGTTAGCTCTGAGTTGGTGAAAAGTTATATACACGGTTAATTCGGCTACTTATGGGTTTGAGCCATTACAAACGAGTCAGTCAAGGTGTTATTACTATTGCTCAAAGGCTTGTCCCTTCCATAGATTTGAGTTGAGTTGCTAGAGAGTAGTGTCTCGGGAATATCATGAAAAATAAACATAAACTTCATTTTGATAATAATATTCAACTCACAAACATTCAAAATATCCAAAATATATTCAAAACATAAACATATAGAGCACACATGGGCCTTGGCGGTGATTGAGTAACGGCTGAGAATCTGGATCTTTATTTAACTATGCTCTCACTACAAAAATGCCAGGGCATCTGAAGGAACACCTTCCCAAGGTGTAGGGATCATCGGGGTCCTCAGCTCCAGTGTTCTCTGCAACAACAATAAGATCGGTCACTCGAGCATTGGTTTGACTAATGCATATACACCCCCATGAAGTGCCCCACGTGCTGAAGTTATTACGGCAAAACACAAGTACCACTCGCAAAACACTTGCCCACACAAATTCATGGTAAGAACAGAACATTTTAGTACAATTGTCTTCGCATGCTGATTTGCATCTGTCAAAGAACCAAAAAGCATTAAAAGTTTTTTTATCATTTGAGTTATGCTTCGAAACCAAGTTAAAGAGACGACTCACATAGACTACGAACTTCAGAATTGGATCAGTTGCTCCAGATAAAGCTTAGAATGAGCAAGCAATTGATCTCGCATCTCAACTGCACCAATTGAAACTTTCAACTTGAACCGTGGCTTCATCCCTAGAAAATCATGAAACTTTCCCTCCTTGTTGATCTTCTTTAGACCTTCAACATCCATGTACTCCAGACTGACCGGTGTTCTCAGCCTGTAATTTGAAATAAGCAAAGTACTATTACACAACCACAGATTCAACGAGGAACCAAGTACATAGATTTAAATAAAAAAAAAGTTGGAATTGAAATGACACCTGCAACATATGACTTCTTTGAAGCATCTTATTGCACCATAGGCCCAGCAGGCTCTGTCAATTGCCAAACTTCAATTTTCACTGGTTAAACTTGAGGAGGCTCCTCAACCTCTTCTTCCCGCACGTACACCTCTTCCTCATTGTGCAGATGATAATGAACTTCAACACCATTACTCAGCTCCTCCGCAATAGGTGCTATAGTATCTGGCACGCCGAGATCATGGACATGAGAGGGTTCTGAAAAGGAAAAACAATATTCAATTCCTATTACAAAAATAAAGAAGCAGAAAGAAGAATAAAAGAATGAGACCACCAAGTTCTTGAGCTGCCGCTGTAATGCTTTCACTTATTCCGTTAACCAATACGGGCTCAGGCTTCAGCACTTGACCCTCTCACTATACCTAAAAACATCATTCCTAACATAGTATCCGTTTTCCTGTGGGGCATGGAAAAATGAATGAACTTCCTTTCTACTTTGTACTTCCCAGTTGAACATCCTGTTACCTGAACAATTACCCCAACCTTCGAGAGTATTAAGCATTTGCAGTTTTTAACTCTGTCGTAATCTGTGGAGTTCAACGACAGGATCTTGTGATTAAAGTCATGGTCAAAAGCAACATTTCAAGTCAGCCAATTGAGAATTTTAATCATAATCCCCTTAATAAATTTCAAACAAGTATATCAAAACCCTAAATCAGATCAATATTACTTGAAAAATACAAAAATCAAAATCAAAAAAGAAATAAAGACAAAATCATTTTACTGAGAAAGTACTCAAAAGAAATGGAAAACAAAAACAAGACTTCCATGGTCTTCCAACCAAGCAGGAGTTATAGTCCCAAGATTTCTATTGTCAACGACTAACCAAAATTTAAGTATATAACTAACTGGGGAGAGTCAAATAAAAATCACACAGGTATGTCAACTATTATTAAACAACATGAAATGCAATCAACAAATAGTCTAAACGACACCAAACCCACCACAAAAGAGAGATTGAAGAAATTAAGAATGTGACTGATGTGGTATAAGTCTACTTTTCACTCATATTACTGCTAAAGATGCATACCAGCATGCAGAGCCAAGAGGAACGCAGGTTTAAAAACCGTCATTTCTTCCGCCATCTCCATAACCACCACCACCATTGAATAGCCACCGCCACCAAAGTTCCAGGAAGGTCTCTCATTGGCATAGCTTACACGGATTTGTCTTCCACCAAGATCCTGAACAAACAACAATGCCCATTTAGCATCATTGCAGATGACGAGCATACATAGATTTAAGGTTCCTCTAAATATTCTAGCTTAGTAATGAATCATAAAAATTAAAATTAAAATCAAAGTCTATAGTTGTTAATGAATTATGAAAAACACCAGAAGAGGAATATGACAAGAGGCGATATGTAAAGGTCTAAGCATATTTCATAAGATCGATTCAATTGTAAAATTGGACCAATTTGTATTGGAATCAATTTATATAAATCTCCAAGAATACCCAATATGTTTTTAGGGTTTATTCAATTCCATATTTTTTATCAACCAATTTCACCAAATTTCCTTGAAGCTCGCTCAAATTCGATCGTCGTCAATCAATAACACATTATCCCGATGGATAATCCAAATTGAACAAACTAGAGTGGAATAACAGTGAGATAATGTAGGAAATTTATGGTGAAATTGTGGGATTACCGGAACAAATAATGATATCAACTTTGAACGAATTCATGTAAAATTGAAGAAACTGAAAATCGAATCAGTTTGACTTGAGGAGATTGCATGAGTTTGGATAATCATATTCATAAGTTGAAACTTTAGTTCTAATTTAGATTGGAAGCAATTCAGAATTTTCTTATAAAATTTTAATCGAATTCGAGGCAATTATGATGAACCGAAAACAAAATTGAAAATAGATGAGGGAGCAAACCCATTTTCGCATTATTATAAATTAAGTTTCTAATTTATATTTTTAGTTACAGAGATCATGTTGCAATATTATATATATATATATATCTTGTTGTAAATTAGTTTAACTATAAACTTTATAGTTTTTCTAATCTCACTCTCACTCGGTCTCAAGGATACTTAGGAATTTACATTAATTTTTCTAACTATAAACTTTGGTCGGTCTTAATGCTTAACATTTTCACCTTTATGTAAAGCATCCAGGGTAGTTATTAGAATAATTATTTGTTATGTAATGAAGCATATGATTATCTATGCCTTAAACAGGTAGCTAATGCATGCTAAGGAGTGACATACTTTCTTGAGGTTGAGTCATCAATATGACACGTGATTATATCACATCTTTGAGGAAGTTACAACTTCTTGATTAAAAAAATAGGTTTATATACCTAGGGATTTATATACAATTATGAGGTGGATTTGAAGCCTTAATTTCTCTGTATTTGGTTTAATCTTGTTTTGTTAGTATATATAGTCATGCATCTTGGTCATCCGACTACCTATTAGTTCAAAATTATTATCCGTCTGGCATTTTGGATTCAGTCCTAAATAACTCACTATACATAATTTCATAATAGAATCCACTTTTGCTAATGGAACTCATATTGATGTAATTTTGTTTTTTTCTTTCAAAAAGTAAGGTGATGCATTTATATCATTTATATGCTCTAGCGATAAACTCGCCAAGACAAATTTTGTTTCAAAAGAAGAAAATTTTCAAACGATATGACGCTCTAGCAATAAACTGGCCAAGACAAATTTTAATTATTTCAAAAGAAAAAACTTTTCAAACTCTAATATCTTTGCATACTTAATTAATAAACCATGAAACTTGGTAGTTATCATATCCTGATGGCTGAAAGCTACAAACCACAACAACAAACTAATGTTTTGGTACAAGTGTCTACCAAAATATTGACTTGGTGGCTACACATGGTGTCTTGAAGTTTTTACCTTCTAGTGTACTTTGTAGTTGTCAAACTCTTATGGCTGAAAGCTACTAACAACACCAATAATTTGATGGTTGGTTGAGGTGTCTACCAACAGGTTGTTTCGTGGGTAAGATGAGTGGCAAAAGATATGTACCTTTTAGGGTACGTTTTGGTTTCCCAAACATGATGGTTGGAGGCTAATAACAACAAATACGATATTTCGGTTGTTAAGTTGTTCATGCTAAAGCCTTCCACACACTATCGTTGCTAGAAAATTGGTGGTTAGACATTTCCGCCCACCAGAGTTGTTTTAAGTTACAAATAATTGTTGCTGAAGAATTCTACCAACTGTAGTTGGTAAGAAAATAGTCGCTAAAGCCAAGTTTTCTTGTAGTGGTTGTTGAGAGGGCTGCCCAAAAGCGGTATATAAGGCGTACCCGGTAAAACTTACAAGTGAACCAGATATAAAGATGGCGACTAGGGTTGCTGTTTATATTATTATATAATTGCAAGACCATAATGGATCTATGATAAGATCGTTTTTACAAAGGAATGGTATACAAAGTCAACAGATCTCAACCAATGCAAGAGTATTTATGGCTACACAAACCGTTGAGGGTAGTTCTAGATCTGGTCCAAGACGAACAAATTTAATAGCTTTATTGAAACCCTTGAATTTGGAATATGCTAAAGTTGCTCCTGGATGGGGAACTACCCCTTTGATGGGTGTCACAATGGCTTTATTTGCGGTATTTCTATGTATTATTTTAGAGATTTATAATTCTTCTGTTTTACTGGACGGGATTTCAATGAATTGGGTCCATAAGAACCATGAAGTCTTGGCTTTTCAATAGAAAATGAATTACTTAGGATTTTTTATAGGGCATTCTGGAAGTTCGACCATGAAATTCCTTTTTTTCGGTATTTCTGGAATATGAGTGTGTGACTTATTATAATTGATCCTATTGATAATACAAAGAATAGGTCTGTCATCTCGACAGATATGGTTCTACCCCGTCGGATATTTATTCTAATATCTGGAGCACGGAATCCATAGATCACGAAAAATTTGAACAGTGATTTGAAGAAAAATCCGTTATATATAACCAAGAAAACAGGTTTCTAGATTTCGCATCTAATTGAATTGTGTGAATATGATAACATCTTTCATTAATTATTAGAAGCCAACCCGGCGAACTCAAGCTTTCCCAGATCTTCAGTACAAAAAATTTCGGTTGAATAGCACATCCTTATATATAAGGAACAAAAAAGGAAAAAAGAGTTTCAGTAACACTTCTTTTGGATACTGATTGAAATTGCATTGTTATGTCAGAAGAAGGGTAGATATACTGATTCGATGTACTCTAAATATGCCTTCGGTACTGTTAGAGCATTGCTCGATCGAACTCGCAAGCGTTGTTATCTCAAGCTTGTTTGTCAAGTTTAGTTGTCAAAATTATAAGTCTTGATTTCTAGTCTACTTATAGCTATGTCTCGGTTTAGGATAGATAGTGTAGTTGAGCTTTAGACTTCACGGCGTTCATCGATTAAAGACGAAGATCTACTAAGGGGAGCTTGGAGGAACTTCATCAACAAAGGATATGTGGAGACTTGAACTCATCTATCACTCAGAAGTATATTTTATTCTATCTCCTATTGAGACTAAGTCGTATAGCTATATAAACTTTTACATTATACACATTTGATATTTCGAGCTGAGTTTGACTCGCTTATATCTTTCTCGAAAATATGTGTTGGAAAGTTTTTTGCTTTAACTACGTTCATCATTATTCTTGACGAAAGTCAAAAGATGATCATGTGAAAATCGCCTAGTAACATCTTACATGATTTGTGTGAGATAGTCATTTGATGTAGACTCGGAATGTTTCGTATTGATCAATCGATCACTTGAAAATTGCTTATAAGCTAATAGTTTGTGTGAAACAGCTATTGTCGTCTTCTAAGAATGTTTCAATGATTGAAATGGGAGTTTAGAACAATTAATCATTGTCTGGATATAGTACAGTATGCATAACCGTATGCAAACTGTTGTAAGAATGATTCAAGTCTGGGAACCAAGTATGCATACCCGTATGCGGAAGTTTTAAACTGTTAAAGTCCGAGAACTAAGTTTGCGTACCCGTTTGCAAACTAATTCACCTGAGTTCGGTCCGGAACGACAGTTTGCGTACCCGTTTGCGAACTGTCGGAAAAGATCAAAGTTCAGAACTTAAGTTTGCGTACCCGTTTGCAAACTTATGTGGTTAAGTTCTAAAATCGGTTAAGTATGATTTCATACTCATGAACAAATACATTTATAAATTAAGGAATGCAATCTTTGCAAACAATGGCTAAAATGTTCATGAACCGATTCTTTTGAATCAATCCGATTTTGCTTCAATTGTGTCTTGTATACTTCTATGAGAATATAAACAATTGAACAACTCTATGAGTAACACAATTAGATTCATTTGATTATCATTTGATCTAGAAGTATTAAGATGAACATGGTTAACATAAAAGTGTTCTGTGGCTAACTTCGATTAATCATTATTGAGCCAACTCAATATACACGTTTAGGAACACTTACCCATATCTAAATGAAAGTATATTTCATTTGTGTGTAACAATCTATGACCATATAACGGTGGAAAGATATTAGCTTGAATCTTAAATCAGGTTTCATCCAATAGTGAATATTGATTGCTTTTTCTCAAAGAAATCAAACCCTGATTTGAAAACTATATAAGAGAGAACTCTAGCAACTGGGAAACCTAATCCCCATACCTCCTGTGTGATACTAGTTGCGACTAGAGTCGATTCTCCTTTAACCTAGGTTTTTCCTAAAACCATTATAGGTTAACGACTTAAAGATTTCATTGGGATTCTGTAGCCAGACCCAACTATTTTCTCTGTAGTTGTGTGTTCTGATCTTATTTGTTCAATCGTATTGAGTACTATCTTCTCTAAGATTTGATCGAGATTTATGGTGGTTTTTAGCTCAGGGCTAAATTTGTAAAAGTATATCTACCTGACTCGGTATCAGATGTGGTAGACATTGGTATGTCTATATTCCGCAGGAATTTAGAGAATATATCAAAATCGACGAGTACCTATGTCTCTCTTCGTATTATATCGAAACTCAAGCTCTGGATGAACCTGTTCACTAGTATAGAGCCTAATGAAAGTATAAGCTCCTAGCTGCATTACTCACAAATTCCGGAGCCTGCTGAGTACTTTTTTGTGCTTATGTTCCCTGGTAGAACCCTTTATATTGGTATGGCATGACGGATTTGTGTTCACTCGCAGCAGAGTAGCACGGACCTCCAAGTACCAAGGTTAAGGCCCTTGCACAAAAATACTCAATAAAGCAAAGAATAAATAGAGCCGCAGAGTAAGAGCAACAATGAGGGAGCGTGGCCATGCCATAGGCTAACCAGGCGCCACTTGGCCACGCCCCATGTTACCTAACCGGCCCTTACTCCTTCGTCGACCAATCAGGTCGCTTTAAACATGCCACACTCCCATGAGTTGTGTCTGGGCCCATACCTGCCGGCCCCAGTTTCCATCGACCAATCAGGTCGCTCTAAAGCCGCCACGCCCATGCTTGGACGGCCCCTCTCCTTCCTACCGACCAATAAGGTCACTTTAAAATGCGCCACGAGCACTAGAGGTGTGGACGCGCTGTAACGAGCCTCAAGCTCGTCAATGCTATTAGACCGGTCAAGCGTCGAATTAGCCGATAATAACTCGATTAGTTTAACACGAACGTTAATTAATAAGAATTAATCTAACAACGATCTAGATACGAAACTAGTACCGTTGGCTAGAACTCGAAAATTTACGCGGAATGGACTACTCGAACGTATGAATCAGATACCGGACGAAGAAGAAAACATCAAGACAATATGAAGGGTAAAATCGTCATTTCCGGGAAATGCTTTTGATGCAACAAGGACACGTTGAGGCTGCCCATATCAATTGCGGGAGTGCCTTTATCATTTTTGATTGGTCTTATCCCAACCGATCGAGAAACCATTTCCTTTTCTTTCTTTCCCTTTCTTCTTTTCTTCAATCTTCTTTCTTCTTCTTCTTCTTTCCTCTCCTGTTCATTCTCTTCTGCGTGCGAATAAGAGATCAAGTGGAGGTTTGGGGATATGTAGGAGGTGTAGAAGATCATGGAGTTATTGATGGTGGCGGTGTTGTTGTTGATTGAACTTAGGAGGAAATTGATTTGAGAAATCGGTAAGTTAGGGTTTACGGTTTTGAAGCTAGGTTTGCATGGAGTCAGTAGTTAGATGAAGAGTCATGGGTAGAGACTCAATTGAAGTTCAAGTTGTTTTGATAATAAATTGAAGACTTGAAGTCGATTCGGTGATGAACCATTGAAGAACCAGTGAGTTAGGGTTTCTGTTCTTCCCTAAAATTGAGATTTAAGAAGAATTAGAAGATGAATCGGGAGTTCTGAGGAAAGATTGGTGTTGGGTTTGATTTGAATTAGGTTATGAGGTTGAAGAACATCCCGATTTAGGTAGTTAGGGTTTGAAGTTCGATTCGGATGTTAAATTGAAGTCGAGGATATGAACTTGGAGTTGATTCTCGTGTTAAGAAGGTGATGGTGTTATTACTAATGTTGGATCAACTCATGAAGAATGGAAAGGTAATTTAATTTAAGATTTCTTATTTTCGATTCTGGATTAGGACTCATGGAGTAATTGATTAAAGTACATCAATATGATAAATGGGTATGTGTAGGTTGTTCCTGTAATTAGGATTTAGTATTATTTTGAAGAGTTTCTGTGAATTTAATTGGTAATTGAAGTTGGGTTTTAGATGAATTAGAGTTTAAGATCGAAGAACCGATTGAAATTAATAGTTAGAGTTGTGATTCTCGTCTCGAATGAAGATTTTGGGAATTGTTGTGATGAATCGTGGTTTAATGAATTAAGGATGTGTAGTTTTCTTGGTGGTATTGAACTGGTGGTGCGTATGGTTTAAGAGGAGTATGATTGTTGTGCTGAATATTTTGAGTTAGATAAATATGCTTGAGTTGTTGTTGTGATTGTTAATGGAAATGTGTAACTGAGATGGTGATGCTTATGAAGCTCGGGATTTAGTGGATATGGAATGGAGTGTGTTGGTGATAAGCGAGAGCAAGGAAATGGTGTTAGTGGTATTAGGTGTTTGTGTAATGGGTTGGTTATGGCGTGAATTGTTGAAGTTTGGGGTATGAATGAATGGGTATGTGTATTAATCTCATATGGATACGGGGTGTTGTATGAGCCGAGATGTTGAGTTGTGTTGTTGTCTGAGGTCAGGTGTTAGATCGGTGGCAGGGAAGAGTAGTGTTGTAATGAAGCCACAAGATTATGGAGGAACAAGTTGAATGGATTGTTATGTGGTTGAGCTTAGTTTATTAGAGATTATAGAATTGTAGATTGCATTCTAGAAAGCTTGGAAGCTTGCAATTACCGTGCGGGTGTAGGCATAGTTTTAATTCAGAATCGGAATTCAAAGTTTGTTTAGTAATTGATTTGATAATTGTATTGATTGCATCATCTTAGCCTTATCAGTTATGTGTAGCACCATGATTGTGCATTAGGAGTTCTTTGGCCTCGAGCAATGGCTTCGGCCCGTGCAAGGCTTTGGCCTTGAGCTTTTTCACCTTAGTCGAAGCCGATCGACCTAGCGACCCCGACTCGGATATCCGAGTCGAGTTGTGTTGACTCACCGAGTCCCGACTCCGAGTTGACACGGTGGGACCGAGTTAACCTTGACTTTTGACGGACTTTGACCCGACTTAAGACGTTGACCGCCGCTTGACCAATGGATCGTTAAAGACCGTTAGTCGACTCGTTGGACTGGACTTGTGTATTGGGCCGGACTAGTGGGCCGTGCTTCTGATTAAACCCATGGGCTTGGGCTTAGGGCTAGAAACCTTATTTTGTATCTTTGGACCACTTATGGTCCGATTGACTCTTGGTTCCTTCTACAAGAGTTGTAGATATTCATAAGACATATCTAGTGGACTATAGAATCAACCTAATTGGATTAGTATGCCTTTAGATGTGCTAAAGTTGGATAGCTAAAAGAAATAGAATCATGAATGGGCTTAGAACAATTAGATAGTTCACTTAGCTATAACTAGAGACTTGTATGTATTGCGTTATGAATCTTGTATGAGCCATTTTGGCTAGTTTCTTAGACTTCTCGTGTGATTACAGTTAGTTATTAACAACGATCGATTCAAAGGATGAACCAAGAGATCGTGGATCTCGAGGTAGGCGAGGCTTGTCATCAAAAGAGGTGGGAATGCATTTAACGGCTTTGTAATCATTGTTATTTCTTTTACGAAAGTCGTTGTTTAATAATCTCATGCATTGTCTATTCGCTTATTCCATGCTTTGTTTATCTTTATGATTGTCTTTGGGAAATGAGAATTTCCATCTATGGTATATTGGATACGCTCCTTCATATTTTATGGCTAGGGCGATACACCGCAATATTACCTAATCGGTGTGGAATTGGCATCAATATTACGGGTGTGTAACTTTCACCCTGATTACTTTACATCTTCGGTATTACGGTGTGTAAATGTCACCATTAAATTATAAGGTGTGTAAATGTCACCGCAGAAAACTAAAGGAGGAGTTTAGGTCCATATACATGATTGTTTATTTCAGTGGTTTTGTTGTCTTCTAATGTTTGGGAAAACATGTAATGTTTTCCAAATCTGTTTTCCAAATCTGCATATGATTACTTAGAAGTTAAATGTTAATTATTCCCCATTTCAGTTTCAGTGACAGAGCAGAGTTGCGCAGCGAAAGTTTCGAGAAGTTAACTTCGTTATTTGATTATATTCAGATATGTTTACTTTGCTGTGTATCTTAATTGTAAACCAAATGATTACTTTATATGTATCATTGGGGAGGAGTTCTTGTATATGAATAGTTCTGAGCGGGGTTAGCTTTGGGTTATGTTTTTGTAGCAGATTTATTAATTGAAAGTTTAAGCGTTTAAATTCAGATTCATTAGTGCCCTATTATCTAGTTAATCTCTTGGTTTAGTCAGCTGTTAGCTTAGGGGGCGCTACAAAGTTGGTATCAGAGCTCACTATTAGATCTTATATGGGAAAAGATAGAATTAGCCAGTGCCAGTTAGTGAAATATATTAGTTTAGAACTGGGTTGGGTTGTGAGATAAATCTTAATCACTAAAAGCTATCAATAATTAAAAGAATTATTTGATTGTTTGATTTGTTTGTTGATTGTTTGTAATTGTAATGAAGTAAAAATTGTAGGGTACACCTATACTTTAGGGTTGATAATAATTAATCTAAAAAGTATGAACACGTATGTAATCCAGTAGAAAAATAGTGAGATTAACACAATAGATAAATCTTGAAAAATACACATAGAAATCAACAATTTATAATCACATAAATATTAATAATATTCGTGGAACTTAATAATAATTGAAAGAGTAGGAAATAATAGTTCAATCATCAATGTTAATAATAAAAGTATTATAATAGTAATCATATATCATAATATAAGTGATAATTATGAGAAGTAATGTTAGCATTTCTTAATTAGTAAAATATTGAACTTAAACTTAACAAAAATTTCATAAGGATATATAACGATAAAATAATAATAATTATGATTAAATAACTACTAGTTAAATTATTTACGCTTATCTACAATTAAGTTTTGTAAATTAAAAGTTATCTTTAATCTAACAAATGATTCAGTAAATCTCTAAAATGAAACAAATATACATTAAATAATAATAATAGTATTATGATGCTTAGTGTACTATTGGAATTAAAATAAAATATATCCGTACGTTAATAGGATACAAATTTAAAGACTATGATGATATATTATAAATTTTGTGTAGACTCAAATTTAAATTATATTAAATTACCAACGCCAATATTTAACAAGATATAATATACAAATTCAATGAATGAATAAATAAAAATCTATTATATTAAACTTTCAAGTGGATGTAAAATTATAATTAAAAAGATTAAAACTTAACATTATCAACCGGACTATCAACTTAAGAATAACGAAAATAATAATACGGTTGATAATAGTGTTCGAATAATTAGGCTAGTAGGAAAATTATAGTAAATTATGTTTCGAAAATTTATATAAAGGTATTATAGTAAAGTTAAAAATATCAGATATTATAAATTGACGTAAAATCGAATTGGGATTACTTATATTGATATGATAAATAAATAATAATAATGATAATATAAAAATAAAATAAGATATGAGAATGGTATAAAAATAAAATAATATAAAAATAATATAAATAAAATAAAGATAAATAAAAATAAAATTAAATAAATTTTGATGATTAAAATGATGTAAACTATTTATATTTTACGAAGTAAAATTATCAGACTTACACCAGTTAAGATAAAATTTTAGAGATTAAGTAATCTTAATAAACTAATACTTAGTTAATCCTCAGTGCTGAATAGTGAGGTTTGAAATTCTGGTGTGTTTGTGTTGTCTTTGTTCGTAGGAAACCATCGTCGGGTCTTGCTAGCCTGGACAGGCCAACTACAAGCATGGATTACCATTCATATTAGGAAGACTTACTTCTATTAGTGAACTAATAGATCCCAAATTTTAATTAGAAACTTTATTATTGAATGTCTTCTCAAAGAAACTTAGACTTCCCTCTTGGATAGAACTTAAATCAGCGTAGTTGAACCTAGAGCTACAAATTCTAGATTTTAGTTGTAGAGCCATATAGGTTTGTACTTTGTTTTATATTGTTATGCGCTTAGACAAGAGATGGGATTATTCTATAAGGTGGGGAGTATTTGAAGACCAGAAGGATGGCTCCATTTTCGAGGACGAAAATGTTATAAGGTGGGGAGAATGTAACGAGCCTCAAGCTCGTCAATGCTATTAGACCGGTCAAGCGTCGAATTAGCCGATAATAACTCGATTAGTTTAACACGAACGTTAATTAATAAGAATTAATCTAACAACGATCTAGATACGAAACTAGTACCGTTGGCTAGAACTCGAAAAGTTACGCGGAATGGACTACTCGAACGTATGAATCAGATACCGGACGAAGAAGAAAACATCAAGACAATATGAAGGGTAAAATCGTCATTTCCGGGAAATGCTTTTGATGCAACAAGGACACGTTGAGGCTGCCCATATCAATTGCGGGAGTGCCTTTATCATTTTTGATTGGTCTTATCCCCAACCGATCGAGAAACCATTTCCTTTTCTTTCTTTCCCTTTCTTCTTTTCTTCAATCTTCTTTCTTCTTCTTCTTCTTTCCTCTCCTGTTCATTCTCTTCTGCGTGCGAATAAGAGATCAAGTGGAGGTTTGGGGATATGTAGGAGGTGTAGAAGATCATGGAGTTATTGATGGTGGCGGTGTTGTTGTTGATTGAACTTAGGAGGAAATTGATTTGAGAAATCGGTAAGTTAGGGTTTCTGGTTTTGAAGCTAGGTTTGCATGGAGCTGTAGTTAGATGAAGAGTCATGGGTAGAGACTCAATTGAAGTTCTGAAGCTGTTTTGATAATGAATTGAAGACTTGAAGTCGATTCGGTGATGAACCATTGAAGAACCAGTGAGTTAGGGTTTTGTTCTTCCCTAAAATTGAGATTTAGAAGAATTAGAAGATGAATCGGGAGTTCGAGGAAAGATTGGTGGTGGGTTTGATTTGAATTAGGTTATGAGGTTGAAGAACATCCCGATTTAGGTAGTTAGGGTTTGAAGTTCCGATTCGAGATGTTAAATTGAAGTCGAGGATATGAACTTGGAGTTGATTCTCGTGTTAAGAAGGTGATGGTGTTATTACTAATGTTGGATCAACTCATGAAGAATGGAAAGGTAATTTAATTTAAGATTTCTTATTTTCGATTCTGGATTAGGACTCATGGAGTAATTGATTAAAGTACATCAATATGATAAATGGGTATGTGTAGGTTGTTCGTAATTAGGATTTAGTATTATTTTGAAGAGTTTCTGTGAATTTAATTGGTAATTGAAGTTGGGTTTTAGATGAATTAGAGTTTAAGACTGAAGAACTGATTGAAATTAATAGTTAGAGTTGTGATTCTGTCTGAATGAAGATTTTGGGAATTGTTGTGATGAACTGTGGTTTAATGAATTAAGGATGTGTAGTTTTGCTGGTGGTATTGAACTGGTGGTGCAGAAGTGGTTTAAGAGGAGTATGATTGTTGTGCTGAATATTTTGAGTTAGATAAATATGCTTGAGTTGTTGTTGTGATTGTTAATGGAAATGTGTAACTGAGATGGTGATGCTTATGAAGCTCGGGATTTAGTGGATATGGAATGGAGCCGTGTTGGTGATAGCGAGAGAAAGGAAATGGTGTTAGTGGTATTAGGTGTTTGTGTAATGGGTTGGTTATGGCGGAATATGTTGAAGTTCAGGGGGTATGAATGAATGGGTATGTGTATTAATCTCATATGGATACAGGGTGTTGTATGAGCTGAGATGTTGAGTTGTGTTGTTGTCTGTAAGCTGGTGTTAGATCGGTGGCAGGGAAGAGTAGTGTTGTAATGAAGCCACAAGATTATGGAGGAACAAGTTGAATGGATTGTTATGTGGTTGAGCTTAGTTTATTAGAGATTATAGAATTGTAGATTGCATTCCTGGGAAAGCTTGGAAGCTTGCAATTACTGCAATTGCAGGTAGGCATAGTTTTAATTGTAACTGGAATTCAAAGTTTGTTTAGTAATTGATTTGATAATTGTATTGATTGCATCATCTTAGCCTTATCAGGTTATGTGTAGCACCATGATTGTGCATTAGAGTTCTTTGGCCTGAGCAATGGCTCGCCGGCAGGCAAGGCTTTGCCTTGAGCTTTTCAAACAGTCAAGTCGACCGACCTAAGCCGACCGACCGACTCGGATATCCGAGTCGAGTTGTGCTGACTCACCGAGTCCCGACTGAGTTGACACGGTGGACCGAGTTAACCTTGATTGGACTTTGACCACGACTTAAGACGTTGACCGTCGGTTGACAAAGGACCGTTAAAGACCGTTAGTCGACTCGGTTGGACCGGGACTTGTGTATTGGGCCGGACTAGTGGGCCGTGCTTGGATTAAACCCATGGGCTTGGGCTTAGGGCTAGAAACCTTATTTTGTATCTTTGGACCACTTATGGTCCGATTGACTCTTGGTTCCTTCTACGAGTTGTAGATATTCATAAGACATATCTAGTGGACTATAGAATCAACCTAATTGGATTAGTATGCCTTTAGATGTGCTAAAGTTGGATAGCTAAAAGAAATAGAATCATGAATGGGCTTAGAACAATTAGATAGTTCACTTAGCTATAACTAGAGACTTGTATGTATTGCGTTATGAATCTTGTATGAGCCATTTTGGCTAGTTTCTTAGACTTCTCGTGTGATTAACAGTTAGTTATTAACAACGATCGATTCAAAGGATGAACCAGTAGATCGTGGATCTCGAGGTAGGCGAGGCTTGTCATCAAAAGAGGTGGGAATGCATTTAACAGTTTTGTAATCATTGTTATTTCTTTTACGAAAGTCGTTGTTTAATAATCTCATGCATTGTCTATTCGCTTATTCCATGCTTTGTTTATCTTTATGATTGTCTTTGGGAAATGAGAATTTCCATCTATGGTATATTGGATACGCTCCTTCATATTTTATGGCTAGGGCGATACACCGCAATATTACCTAATCGGTGTGGAATTGGCATCAATATTACGGGTGTGTAACTTTCACCTGACATTTTTTACATCTTCGGTGATTACGGTGTGTAAATGTCACCACGTAAATTATAAGGTGTGTAAATGTCACCGAGTAAAACTAAAGGAGGAGTTTAGGTCCATATACATGATTGTTTATTTCAAGTGGTTTTGTTGTCTTCTAATGTTTGGGAAAACATGTAATGTTTTCCAAATCTGTTTTCCAAATCTGCATATGATTACTTAGAAGTTAAATGTTAATTATTCCCCATTTCAGTTTCAGTGACAGAGCAGAGTTGCGCAGCGAAAGTTTCGAGAAGTTAACTTCGTTATTTGATTATATTCAGATATGTTTACTTTGTTGTGTATCTTAATTGTAAACCAAATGATTACTTTATATGTATCATTGGGGAGGAGTTCTTGTATATGAATAGTTCTGAGCGGGGTTAGCTTTGGGTTATGTTTTTGTAGCAGATTTATTAATTGAAAGTTTAAGCGTTTAAATTCAGATTCATTAGTGCCCTATTATCTAGTTAATCTCTTGGTTTAGTCAGCTGTTAGCTTAGGGGGCGCTACACGCGCCTTATGTTTGGCCGGCCCCTTTTCTTGACCAATCTAGTCGCTCTAAACTCGCCACCATACATTAAAGGCCAAACGCACCCTATCGCGCCACCATACTAACTAGCAAGACAAACGCGCCCTACCGAAACAACATATTAATCGGTATACCAACACGCCACTCTGCCGCAGTAACATGCCAACACGCCACTCTGCCGCAGTAACATGCCAATGTGCCACAAATGACACCACTACGTTCTAATCCACTCTCTATTCATGGCCAATGCCATAACGGACTCCAATTAGGATTTCGTGATCGAAACAAAGATTTTTTAGTCGAAACCCTAATTTTTTGGTCATAGTCCACAACATGCCACGAGCCACTTTAGCCTTGGCCATGCCGCCAAGCCCTAACTTTGCTACCTGCGGCAAATCCTAGCCTTGGCCACGCCGCCAAGCCCTAACTTTGGCCACAACGCCAAATCCTAGCCTTTGCCATGCCGCTAAGCCCTAACTTTTACGGCGCCAAATCCTAGCCGTGGCCACGCCGCCAAGCCCTAACTTTGGCCACGACGCCAAATCCTAGCCTTGGCCATGCCGCCAAGCCCTAACTTTGGCCACGGCGCCAAATCCTAGCCTTGGCCACGCCGTCAAGCCCTAACTTTGGCCACGGCTGCCGAATCCTAGCATTGGCCATGTCGCCAAGCCCTAACTTTGGCCACAGTGCCAAATCCTAGCCTTGGCCACGCCGCCAAGCCACAGGCGTGGCCATGCCACAACGCCACAGAAGCGGCTATGCCACTACGCCGTGGCTATGTCGTTATGCCATTAACATGTGCCAACAGAATGTGGCCATAATCAACGGCTACCCTTCCTCATGAGATGCAATCTCATCCATCCAAGTTCGCCACTGAACTGACAGACTTGTGGCAAGCTTCAGACGACCAACTGCCTAAATCTATTGGCCATGGCTACGCCAGGCGCCACTTACACCACCGGACCACTGGCATACATGAGCCATGCCATCCATTCCATATTTCCACTGGCGTACACCAAAACGCCACTGCGTCATTATCAGGCGCCAACGCAAGGTAGCCATAATCAACGGCTACCCTTCCTCATGAGATGCGATCTCAGCCATCGAAGTTCGCCACCAAACTAACAGACTTGTGGTAAGTTTTAGGCGACCGGCCAAGACGAGCCTAATAGCATCACATGCTATTTTCCTACGGCAAGCCTCTTGATTTTAACTTGCCACACGTAGCAAAATGCTACATGTTTTCAAAGAAAACACTCGAGACATCAAATATGTCACTGGCGGGGGATACTCATCGAGTATTGGTGCGGAGGTTTACGGCATGCAGCGTGCAATACGCCCCGTTATAGGAAAGTGTCATGAAGTAAGACAATTAATGGCGGCAAGAAGTAACGGGTGTAAACGGATCCACTTCCTTCATCATGGAAGCATGGGTTTCTGGCGGTTATACGTTACTCCATTCTTCCACCACTCAATCGTTTCCACTTCCTACGAGACCATGGTACGTTTTAATATGACTTGTATAAATAGGCTTCACCTATTTCCACCAAATAACAAGTTTTTGGTCGGCAACAACATAGTATCGATCCAGAAATCACCAAGAAGCGATAGCTTTTCACTTGCAAGCCGTTCCACTTTCGATAAAAGTCATAAAACAAGCCACATCTTCGTAATTAACCATTCTCGGTCTCAACACTCTATTCGTTTCCCTCCCTAAGACCAACCCTTCTCCTTCACTTTGTGACCGAAGCAAGTCTGGAACGACCATTTCTTGGTTTAGGCCAGGATTGTACAGATTGATCTCTCGAATAAAAAGTACTCCCGTGCAGTGTATTGTTTAGGGTTTAGATTCGTTTCTCATCCACACACCCAAAATTACCAAAATCAGCAGAAACAGTTTTCACCCACAAACAATTGGCGACCACAGTGGGAGATTAAATCTCTCGGTTACAAATTCAATTCCCAATTTCATTTTCATCCCAATTGGTCTTAGGCCAAATTCAAACCCATTTTTCAATTTCCTAAATTTCTCAAGATGGTTGATCTTAGGATTGCTTCAGAAACCCTCAATCCCAATTTTACTTCTCCTAGCATCGAAAATACTCCACATGTTATCCCTGAATCCGTTCTTTCATTCAAAACCATTGTCGAGGCTATGGAGTCTCGATATTTAATAATTATTCATGATTTGACGAAAATCCTGAATGATATTGTCGAGAATCAAGCTACTATTGTCAAGACGCAAGACGGAGTATTTACGCTTTTGAAAGCGTTGACGGATCAACTGTCAAAGGAACCAACGCGTATTCATTTACGTGGAGGCGCTATCAACCATTCATTTTGGATCAATCTTCGATGGTGGTAGTCCTTTTTCCAAGATTCATATTCCTACTCCTAGTGAGGAGGATGAAGCCTATGGTCACGGCGAATGGAAAGGTATCCACCAAGCTAACTTGTCTCGCTCATGAAGATCAAAAGATGTTTCCTCAAGATCAGAAAGAAGACTCGTGGGATTTATCACGTTCTCATCAGAGTCCTCGCAATGAAAAGGTGATTTCATTCTGTGCATCCTTCCTAGAAAATATCAATTCCCATATTGCATCAGAAGCTGCTAAGAGATCCCGCCGTTTTACTCGTCGATCCGAACCGTTCAGAATGAAGAAGCTCGTAAAGACGTTCAGGAAAGCAGGCGTCTTTATAATAAAATATCCAACCTCCAGTCGATCGCTAATGAAGGAAGAAAGAGAAAAACTCCAGCAGCGGAACAACAACCCAAACATGTGGCACCAGCGCATCAGATGGCTTCACCCCAGAAGGTCGCGACTAAGGTTCCTGTGCAACAACAAGAAACTGGATATGCTGCTCCAAACTTCCCGTTCCCGATCGAGAAAGTAATCGAACTCCTGGAAGTATGGATTCAAGACGATGCCATCAAACTACCTCCTGTTAGGCGCCTACCAACTGAATAACAAATGACAAATCCCAAGTATTTCCATTACCACAGGTTCGTCAATCATCCTACCAGTGAATGCAATGCTCTGAAACGCATCGTCCTAGAAAAGGTAGATTCAGTGGAATTGCGCCCGGGGACTGGAGATCCTCTGTATTTTCGCGGATCGGCATAAAGATGTTACACAGACAATAAAGGATGACTGGGGACTTCTTGCGGTCAGGATTGCGTCACACAATAAACTCGAATTTGCAACCTGAAAATTCAGTTTCGTGGAGAGACCCTAAGAGAATAGAGTATGTGGCCGTATCGACGAGAGCAAAAAGGGAATGACCAACACCAATGTACCATCTGCAAGCGCAGTCAGCACGTCCCATGGCGTTACATCCTCTACCACTAACACCAGCGGCACCGAAAGCATCCCCTCTGACATGACGCCTCTTATTACCAGAGCCAGAGCCGCGCTACTCCTAATATTTCTTCGAGCATGACCGCCTCCAATCATCACCAGAGCTGTCACCACTTCTTTGTCAGGACGAGAGACTGGAGGAGCCAGAAGAAACCAACCTTCCCATTACCATTATCGATTTAATGGAGAGACAGGAAGTTCTTGCCAAAACTCATACGGACATGGCCACAACTCAGAAGGAGCCTCTTCAATGTTTTTCTCCAGAAGTCGCTCCGCTTCAACGTTCGCTCCCGAAGTCGCAACATTCTCCCTTGTAGTCGACACTCCTCCTTGCCAAGGATTGTGCCCTAGACGCCACGCCTTCCTGCCAAGTATCGTACCGTAGCCGCCACACTCCCCCTGTCGAGGATCATGATCGCAGCCATCCATGGTTTGTAGTCGTAACCACCTTTTGATCCATACAGCCAAAAGCTCGTGGTCGTGGACAGTTTACTCGCTCGTTTGTTGATACCATCCAGAGCTTCACCATAGCAACAATTACTACAAAGTCACCAGTACGGATGCAAGACGGCGATATCTTTATCATGGTCAACCCACCGACCATACCAGATAGAAACATGAGAACCACACTTGGGGACCGAGGCTCTACACTAATCCCTTCACTGTCAAAGCTCAAAAGACACGGCCAACCAAAAGGTCATAACCAAGACAAGTTCATCTACTCTTCAAGGGTGTAGCATAAGAATATCATCACCTCTCTGTCTAGTAGGCGCCGCAACA
The DNA here is from genome assembly GCA_023531295.1 of Papaver armeniacum. NCBI lineage: Eukaryota > Viridiplantae > Streptophyta > Magnoliopsida > Ranunculales > Papaveraceae > Papaver > Papaver armeniacum. Next base: position 740,392 of record JAJJWW010007457.1, read on the forward strand.
CTTTATGAGGCCGCGGTGGATCTCAAGCCTGCTCGGAGAAAATAACTTCGAAACTAAAGAGAAGTGCGACTGGGACTGCTCATTGCGGTCCATCCCGACAACCATCAAAGACTCCAAAAGCAAGCCACGCAGAGAGATACATTCACATATCCGGCCACGCCATCGGATCTAACTGAAGTATAAGCGAGGACTGCCACCGCATCCCGTTCCATGCAATAGTCCAAAATTCGAAAATGGTTCAAAGGATGTCGCTTGGAACGAATTCCTTAAAGACTTGATAGCAACACATCGGCAACGGAACGTCTCTCAACTCATTTATTTCACCCAATGGCTCAGGAAGATTTCGACCATACAAGCATCCATAACATATCATCATCGCAATCAGAAAGTCTAGGTACCAAATAACCTAAAGTCCATGGTGAACCAATAACGCAACCACAATCTCCAATATTAGCCCTGACATTATTTCATCCATCCATCTCAAGAGCGCAATGGAGTTTGGTAAATTTTGAAATTCACTGGAGAGGTTAGATACTCATTCTTCCGGAGTCGAATCTTATTACACATTCGGAGAAGATCGATGGTACTTGTTGGGTGGATACATGCGAGAGCACCTACCTTGAGTTCTCTTGGCTTGCCTTGCCGTTGATTATAACTATTGGCGATTGCTTTGATTGCCATTAATGCTCGCTCTACCACCGCTAACGAATGACGAAGAGGAGCCAGATGCTGCAGATGAAAGCACGGAGCCGGATGAACAACAAAAATGGGAAGAGGGTCGATACCGCTTTTCATACGAACGCAGTTTCTAGAGTTTGAACAGAATAAGGATTCCTTATTGCTCCATGAACAAGAATAGATGACTAGGCACACCACACTCATGCTCCATAGCCGAACAAGTAGTGTGCCAATATCTCCGCTCTATGACCGAACCAGCAGCGCGCTAGCACGAGGAACACCCGGTCCCTCAACCTACAACGTTCCATGGCTCCAAAGACTCCGTGGTCAAGCCAACTCTCCAAGGCTCCAGCACTCCGTGGTCAAGCCAACTCTCCATGGCTCTAGCACTCCGTGGTCAAGCTAACTCTCCATGGCTCCAGCACTCTATAGTTAAGTTAGCGCCAACGCTCCAGCATTCCGTGATCCAACCAAAGCAAGCCTTCCAAGTGCCATTTCCACCGTTCCACGAATCGGAAGCCATCAACGCCAATCACCATTTGGTAGCCAAAGTTCCAGCGCCACCATCACCATTTGGTAGCCGAAGTTCCAGCGCCACCATCCATTTGGTAGCCGAAGTTCCAGCGCCACCGTCACCATTTGGTAGCCAAAGTTCCAGTGCCACCATCACCATTTGGTAGCCGAAATTCCAGCGCCTTCATCACCGTTTGGTAGCCGAAGTTCCAGTGTCATATTTTCACCATTCCACGGACCGGGCCGATTTCCACCATCCCATGGATCAAGCCGATTTCACCATTCCACTGACCGAAGCGTTTCCACCATTCCATGGATCGAAGCGATTTCCACCATTCCATGGATCAAGCCGATTTCCACTATCCCATTGATCGAATCCAGTTTCCACCATTCCACTGGGACTGAATCCGAGTTTTCACAATTCCCTGACCGAAGCCGATTTCTACCATTCTATGGACTGAAGCCAAGCGCCATCTTCATACGTTCCGTGACCTAGCCAGCTAGCGCCATCCACCGATCCGCGGACCAAGTTGCAGCGCCATCTCTGCCCAGCACCCTATGGCCAAGCCGGAGTTACGTAAAGTCGCCAATACAAGGATCACGGATCCTCATGCCTCCTGCCAAAGGTTAGCCAAATTCTCCCTGGCAATCTCTTCGTGACTTGCACTTTTGATTTTTATCCTTGTCTGTCACCATCTCATTCTTACCCCACAACAATGCCACTGTTACGAGCTAAGCAGGGGACTTAATGTTGATGGTGGTTTTTAGCTCAGGGATAAATTTGTAAAAGTCTATCTACCTGACCCGACATTAGATGTAGTAGACATTGATATGTCTATATTCCGCAGGGAATTTGGAGAATATATCAAAATCTGACGAGTACCTATGTCTCTCTTCGTATTATATCGAAACTCAAGCTCCTGGATGAACTGTTCACTAGTATAGAGCCTAATGAGTGTATAAGCTCCTAGCTGCATTACTCACAAATGTCGGAGCCTGCTGAGTACTTTTTTTTGATTATGTTCCCTGACAGAATCCTTAATATTGGTATGGCATGACGAATTTGTGTTCACTCGTATCAGAGTAGCACGGACCTCCAAGTACCAAGGTTAAGTCCCTCGCACAAAATACTCAGTCAGAAAGCAAAGAATAAACAGAGTCGCGGAGTAGGAGCAACAATGAGGGGAGCATGGCCATACCATAGGCTAACCGGCGCCACTTGGCCACGCCCCATGCTACCTAACCGGCCCTTACTCCTTTGTCGACCAATCAGGTCGCTTTAAACCCGCCACACTCCCATGAGTGGTGGTCGGGCCCATACCTGTCGGCCCCGATTTTCATCGACCAATCAGTCACTCTAAAGCCGCCACACTCACACTGAAGTGTAGCCACGCCCATGCTTGGTCGGCCCCTCTCCTTCCTACCTACCAATCAAAGTCACTTTAAAATGCGCCATGAGCACTAGAGGTGTGGTCGCGCCTTATGTTTGGCCGACCCTTTTCTTGACCAATCAAGTCGCTCTAAACTCGCCACCATACATTAAAGGCCAAACGCACCCTGTCGTGCCACCATACTAACTGGAAAGCCAAACGCGCCCTGCCGCAACAACATATTAATCGGCATACCAACATGCCACTCTGCCGCAGTAACATGCCAATGTGCCACAAATGACACCACTACGTGCTAATCCACTTTCTATTCGTGGCCAATGCCATAAAGGACTCCAATTAGGATTTCGTGATCGAAACAAAGACTTTTTAGCCGAAACCCTAATTTTTGGTTATAGTCCACAACATGCCACGAGCCACTTTAGCCTTGGCCATGCCGCCAAGCCCTAACTTTGGCCACGGTGCCAAATCCTAGCATTGGCCACGCCGCCAAGCCCTAACTTTGGCCACGGCGCCAATCCTAGCCTTGGCCATGCCGCCAAGCCCTAACTTTGGCCACGACGCCAAATCCTAGCCTTGGCCACGCCGCCAAGCCCTAACTTTGGCTACGGCGCCAAATCCTGGCCTTGGCCACGCCGCCAAGCCCTAACTTTGGCCATGACGCCAAATCCTAGCCTTGTCCATGTCGCCAAGCCCTAACTTTGGACACGGTGCCAAATCCTAGCCTTGTCCACGCCACCAAGCCACAGGCGTGGCCATGACACAACGCCACGACGCGGCTATGCCACCATGCCGTAGGTGCATGCCACTACGCCGTGGCTATGCCGTTATGCCATTAACAGGTGCCAACAAAATGTGGCCATAATCAACGGTTACCCTTCCTCATGAGATGCAATCTCATCCATCCAAGTTCGCCACTGAACTGACAGACTTGTGGCAAGCTTCAGGCGACCAACTGCCTAAATCTAGTGGCCATGGCTACGCCAGGCGCCACTTACACCACCGCACCACTGGCATGCATGAGCCATGCCACATTGCCACTGGCTTACACCAAAACGCCACTGCGTCATTATCAGGCGCCAACACAAGGTAGCCATAATCAACGGCTACCCTTTCTCATGAGATGCGATCTCAGCCATCGAAGTTCGCCACCAAACTAACAGATTTGTGGCAAGTTTTAGGCGACCGGCTAAGACGAGCCTAATAGCATCACATGCTATTTTCTTACGGCAAGCCTCTTGATTTTAACTTGCCATACGTAGAAAAATGCTACATGTTTTCCACGAAAACACTCGAGACATCAAATATGTCACAAACTGGGGGATACTCATCAGGGTATTGGTCTTGCGGTTTACAGCGTGTGGCGTGCACTACGCCCGTTATAGGAAAGTGTCATGAAGTAGGATAATTATTGGCGGCAAGAAGTAATGGGTGTAAACGGATCCACTTCCTTCATCATGGAAGCATGGGTTTCTGGAGGTTATACGTTACTCCATTCTTCCACCACTCAATTGTTTCCACTTCCTACGAGACCAGGGTACATTTTAATATGACTTGTATAAATAGGCTTCACCTATTTCCACTAAACAACAAGTTTTTGGTCGGCAACAACATAGTATCGATCCATAAATCACCAAGAACTTATAGCTTTTCACTCTGCAAGCCAATTCCACTTTCTGATACAAGTCATAAAACAAGCCACATCTTCATAATTAACCATTCTAGTCTCAAAACTCTCTTCTCTTCCCTCCCTAAGACCAACCTTTCTCCTTCACTTTGTGACCGAAGCAAGCGTGGAACGGCCATTTCTTGGTTTAGGCCAGGATTGTACAGATTGATCTCTCGAATCAAAAGTACTCCCGTGCAGTGCATTGTTTAGGGTTTGGATTCGTTTCTCATCCACACACCCAAAATTACCAAAATTAGCAGAAACAGTTTTCACCCACAAACAGTAAGATATAAAAAGTAATCACAAAGCTCTTCGTCTCATTCTTTGTGATTCCACAATAACTTGTTTTATTACCATATAGTTAAGTTATTGTGAGGTGATTTATATTTCTAGGTTGTTCTTCGGGAATATAAGACCGGATTATCAATTAGTTCATGTTCACCTTGATTTATCAAAATACGGAACAAAAACTTCGTAGGTATTTCTGTGGGAGACAGATTTATCTATCAGAATAGACTTTTCTGTGGGAGACATATTTGTTTATAAAGTCTTCGACTTTGGGTTGTAGCAACTCTTAGTTATGGGTGAGATAAGCTAAGGGAATCAAGTGCGTAAAGTCCTGTTGGGATTCAGAGGCGTAAGGAACGCGAATGTACCTTGATCAGTGTGAGATTGGTTAGGGCTCAACTACATTCCAGTCCGAAGTTAACTTGTAGTAGGCTAGAGTCTGTAGCGGCTTAATACAGTGTGGTGTTCAAATCTGGACTAGGTCCCGGGGTTTTTCTTAATTTGCGGTTTCCTCGTTAACAAAACTTCTGGTGTCTGTGTTATTTTTTTCCTACATTATATTTTCTATATAATTGAAATATCACAGGTTGTGCGTAGTTCAATCAATTAGTAAATCCAACCTTTGGTTGTTGATTGAAATTGATTGACACTTGAACATTGGTCTTTGGTACCATTCAAGTTGTTTCTCATAATAATCAGACTCGCGGATTTCTATCTGTTTGATTTGCTGATTACATTTAGAAACAAAGATATAACTCTTGGATATATTTTCCTTGATTGAGTCTGACTGTCTAGTTGATTCTCTTGGAATTATATTGGAGTTAGTCCATACAGATTGCCTAACGAAATATTGGGTGTGGTTGTTAGACCCCCCGCTTTTCCAATTGGTATCAGAGCATGCAAACACGTTTAAGACCTCATAAGTTTGTGTTTGTAGCAATCTGACTCTATGGACAATAGTGTTATCTCTGACAAACACATCACCAGAGACAGAAGTTCTGTTTCTATGAAATCTATTAAAGAGAAAGACTTGTCTATCTCGCATATAGATGAACATTATGTTCCTACAAAACATACAAGTATTGATATGTGTTACCTGATTATCTTAATGATAAGTCTGACTCTAAAGTAGAAAGGGTAGCATCCCAAGAGAGTGTAGCGATTCTAAAACTTGTTAGAATCCAGAAAGTCGAAATCAATAGGCTGAAACTTAAGGTCAATATGATGACTGGTATGGTAAAAGATCGTGATTCCCAATTAAGGGTTCTTCGTGAGGAAAATGCTAAAGTTTGTTCATCCCGAACCTTACTTGAGGCTAAACTCAAGGAAGATTCCCTGAAAATAGAATGTTTATTGAATAATCTATCTATTCAATGTAAAGGATGCTCTATGGAATCCACTATGCCAATTGCTTCTGACTTAACAATAATGTTAGAAAATATGACTACTTGTAATCATGTTCTCTATTGAAACGTGTTTCAGAAGCTAAATTGCAAACCCTTCCTATTGCTTCCACTAATCATGGAAATACCAAATCTCACGGAAGGAAGAAATTGTCTAACGATGTTACTAATCCTATACACTCTAATGACTCCCGTGATCAGAAAGTATGTCTTTTTTGTGATTCAAAAGGACATGTTCAATGGACGAGCAAACTGAGGTTGAATGACAATTATTTTGGTCGACTTCAACACACCTTAGACTCAATACTCAAAGGTGTAACTGACATTCAGATGTCTAAACCTATTGGTTTTAGTACTCACCCTGTGAATTCTTCCAGGAAAGTCAGTTCAATCTGTTCTTCGAATGTTCGAACTAAGTGTAGCATTAATACAAATTGTTCAAGGAGATTTTAGAAAGGTCCTGATCAACCTAAGGTGAAGGACGATGTTCAAGATGTGAGAAAGGTACCAGCAAGTGAAAACAACAATGGAGATATAAAGGACAACCTTAATCTGATAATTGAAGGTTACAAGGATCTTATCAACAAGCTATCAAAATGCTCCAAACAAACTTCTTCTGGTAAGAATTCAGACTTAGTCTCATACTTTGGTGATAGTAAGTTTTATGATACTTTTTCACATCAAAAATGGTTTCCTCCAAAAATTAGAAGGAAAAAGAGGATTAACCATAAATAATATTCATTTGATGAGCATAGAGCTCATACTTGTGTTAATTAATCACAAGGGTTGAATTCTTACTCATGAAAAATCCCGTTGAGTAAGATAAGCTAATAATCAGGTATACTTTTGATAAAATGCTTTCTGAATTAGTTGAGATATTTTCTTATCGTTCATAGCTAAACTATTGTTTGCAGATAGCTTTGCCTCGATATTGTTTTTGTTCGAGAATCACTTCGATTGTCTATTTTTTATTTATTTTTTTTAAAAAGGGTTTTTGTTACAATTGAGTCGTCTGCTACTCTTGTGCTCTAAATTTTCCTCTTGTGTGAATATAAATTTATCGAGCCAAAAATTGTGAAAAGAAAATTTTTCGCGTAGCAAAATCTTGTTGTATTCTTTTTACCTTGTAAAAAGGTACAGTACAGTTTTTTAAGTTTTTCTTTGGGGACCATATTGGTTTTCGTACGGGTATCCACATTGACTTGTCACGAACCAATTTTTAGAAACCATAAAGTTATTCCCTAAGAAACCATAAATACAATTCCTATTGAGTCACGTACGCGTACTCTAGGTTATTTTCTATTTGTCAAGAATGTCATCACCTTCTCGCACTTGTGATTTTGCAAGAGGTTTTCTTGATAAGGGTATCGGTTTCGAGATCAAAGGGAAGAAGAAAATAATACTAATAGAAGATGACTTTGTCGAATCTCAAAATTCTGAAGATGAAATGATTTATGCTGCTGTTGTTCTTGATTTTCTTAACTACTTTGAAGAAGCAAACTACAACTATTTGATATTATGAAAGGTCTCGATGTGTTACAAACTGAGTTGAAAAAGGTTAACTCTGACCTTGTTCTCATGAAGACACATGTTAAAGATCTTCTCAATGAGGATATCTTCTCGAAGAAGGTGATGGATCTTTTGTCAATCACAATCTCAAAGGACTCAAGACTCGTGAGGGTTCCAGAAGTGCTCCTTGATTTTAGTTCATGATCGGTTTTGTTGATTTAGGAGTTATTTGCTTTTAGCTTGTTGATTTTTATTTAATATCTAGGAAACTTCTTATGGTGTTTTTAAGAAGGATAACTAGGGTTTGGTATAGCGTATATTGTGATTACACATAGCTATTGCCAACGATTTTCATCTTGCAATGTTTTAGATTTATTTATTTAAATAATAAGTTATTTGGAAGATGATTTTGCAGTATTAATCTTTATTGGTTTTTTATATTGCAAAAATATTATGAGATATGTGTGTTTACGTCAGTGAACTAGGATTGTCCCATATATGTCAAAAGTTAAGTCTATTATGTCATTATGCAAATATTGATAAAAGATAGAATGAACTTTTGAATATTCCACAGTATTGATCTTTCCCTGATCCACTTCTATGTGAAAGTACTGTATGGCTCCGTAAGTTTTCTTATGTTGAGCATTTCCGATTAAATTAATCATTGAGGTTCCTTTGTGGTTAATTTAATTGATTTTACTAGATACAAATTCATGTTTCATGTGATTTGTTAATGTCCAAAGAAATCCTTATTTTCTTGTAAAAGTAAGGTCGCTCTTGTTGTTCGTTCGGGAATGACATTTTATGGGGGAGAGTTCTTAATTGAACTTGTGCTTAATTGCCAAATATTTATGGGGAGTGCGGCTGTGGAATATTGTAGGAGTTATCTTGTATCTTTATAAACTCCTTGATAAATACACTAAGTTTCGACTATGTGAAATCATTGAAACAAAGTTGATATGTTCTCTTTTAGTCATGAATAATCTGTTTGAGAATTTCATTATGATCCCGCTAGTTTCCGTACCTTTGCCAATTTATATTGACAAAACGGGGGAGAATTATTTTGTAGTTCACACTACATACACGTATCATTATGTAAGGGGGAGTGGTTTTCATTATGAGATGAAGTATTGACTAAGGGGGAGTGATACATATCACCGTAGTATTATTGTCAAAGTTGTGATACAATTGAAATTTGATGCTGTGTAATAATACTATGACACTGTATAACAATAATTGAGAACATCTGTTTTCTTATTGTTATGGCTACAGATCTTCAACAACTATGATGCTGAGTTGAACACGTTCAGAATCACTGGAGTACTTGGAGTGACAAAGAATTCAAGGAATGTTGAAGAACCAAGGAAATCAATCATTTGGATGAGAAGCTACAAAGTTTATTTATTTTGTAATCCATATGTATTGATAGTTCTATCACTAAACTTGACAAAGGGGGAGATTGTTAGAGCGCTGCTCGGTCGAACTCACAAGCGTTGCATTGTGAAGCTTGTTTGTCAAGTTTAGTTGTCAAAACTATCAGTCTATATTTCTAGTATACTTATAGCTATGTCTCGGATTAGGATAGAATATATAGTTGAGCTTTAGACTTCACGGCGTTCATCGATTGAAAACGAAGATCTACTAAGGGGAGCTTGGAGGAACTTCATCAACAAAAGGTATGTGGAGACTTAAACTCATCTATCACTCATAAGTCGATTTTATTCTATCTCCTATTGAGACTAAGTCGTATAGCTATATAGCTATATAGCTATATAGACTAAGTCGTATAGCATTTTCGGTTTCCTCGTTAACAAAACTTCTGGTGTCTGTGTTATTTCTTTTCCGCATTATATTTTCTATATAATTGAAATATCAAAGGTTGTGCGTAGTTCAATCAATTGGTAAATTCAACCTTTGGTTGTTGATTGAAATTGATTGACACTTGAACATTGGTCTTTGGCACCGTTCAAGTTGTTTCTCATAATAATCAGGCTCGCGGATTTCTATCTGTTTGATTTGTTGATTACATTGAGAAACAAAGATATAACTCTTGGATATATTTTTTTTTGATTGAGTCTAACTGTCTAGTTGATTCTCTCGGAATTATATTGGAGTTAGTCCATATAGATTGCCTAACGAAATATTTGGTGTGGTTGTTAGACCCCCGCTTTTTCAGGTACACTATTGATGATCTAACAAAAATTGAAGATTCATGGGTTTCCACTTACTGATCTCATCTTTCACAGAATCGATCCCCTTTGCCTGTACAAGTATATGTGGATCTCAGCATGTCCGGAAGCACGTGGGAACAAGATTTTGGTGATATTATTACCAGTATTCGATACTGGGTCATTCATAGCATTACTATACCTTCCCTATTCATTACGGGTTGGTTATTCATCAGCATGGGTTTAGCTTACGATGTGTTTGGAAGCCATCGGCCAAACGAGTATTTTACAGAGAGTCGACAAGGAATTTCATTAATAACTTGCCGTTTTGATATTTTTGCACAACTCGATGAATTTATTAGATTCTTTTAGGAGGCCCTAATGACTATAGATCGAACCTATCAAATTTTTACAGTGCGATGGTTAGCTATCTAGCTGTACCTTCCGTTTTTTTTTGTTAGAGCATAGCTCGGTTGAACCCACCAAGCGTTGGTATGTCAAGTTTGGTTGTCATATTTTAGTGAACCAAAACTCATTTAAAGAGTCGCTTGATTATTTACTAGAGTCAACTTCGTATAGGTTAGCTAGAAAGTTATTAGGATATGAGACATACAAGTACTACTCGAAGACTTGAAGAATGTGAAGAAGTAAAGAGCTACAATGAAGACATCATCCTTCCTCTTGAGGTTAGTAATATTTTGACTTGAAATGTTTCATTCCTAACATATCTTTCAAGTCGTGCTATATTAAAAACATAACTGCGAAGCTGTGAATGATTATACTCTAGTTAGACGTAGTATTAAGGAATTATAATACGAAGTATAACGCCTATCTTTTGAACTTCGTATATAAGACATCGACATAATCGTATGAATGCTATTGTGATTATGTATGGGTATGGGTGAAGATTTCATCCTAGGAAACAATTTTTTACATTCGTTTAAAGGAAGTACATTCATAAACTTGTTTTGTGAATCAAAAGGGAAATCGCTAGGCTTATTGGTATTGTTATTCATTGCAAATCTTTGGATTACCAATATGTGTGTTTAGTATAACCACTCATAACTTGTTTATGTATCTTGGTAAAACTATTCACAATGCCTGACTTATGTATCGGTATGACTTTTATTAGTGAAACCAATCTTAAGTAATCACCTGAAATGGTATGATTGATATTTGTAATTGGTGTGACCATTCCTAGTCATCGGGTAACCGATCCTAGAACTTGGTGGGACTAATCAAAAGATGTGTAATCGATCCTTGTAGTAGGTTAACAAGTTTTAGTAATTGGTGTAACCGATCCTATAACTTGTGCAACCGATCACAAGTAAGTACCATAAATAGTGGTAACCGATCTTGGTACTTAGTTAACCATTTTATGGAAACTAGTGTGACCGATCCTAGTAGCCACTTGGAGGTAGAACCAAAACTTATTTTGGTAGAACCGTTAAACCCATGAATGGTGATTGAATGTTTTTGATCAATCACATAGTTCTTGGAAATCAGATGAACCAATTCTAAACTCGTTTGGAAGTGTGGCAAATCAGTTCCAAGACTGTAAATATGAAAGAGGATTTACAAATTAAAGATGTCGACATACTTTGAACACGTACAATAATTCTTATCTATTATTGTTCAAAGATATTCCTTAATAACTAAATGAGAATCCCGGATCGAAATAAATTGATAATCTTTTATTTAAGGTTTTTAGTTTTATATGCTTTTAATTTCCAGCAATTAAATGCATATCTTTAGAAAATAAAAATTGGTAATGTGCATTTACTAATTGAAGATTTTCTACTGAGATTTCGGTCAATATTTGGACAAAGCATTTCCAGGAATTATGAAAACCGATTTGGGCGTTTATTGCATATCTTTAAGAATATTCGGTTTTGGAAATTCCTTGGTGTCCAAACTTCCTTGGTCTATAAATATTGAATTTTGCATTTAGAGCAAATTAATCCTCAGAGCCAGAAAAACTACCTTATTGTGTTGTTACTGGAGGAGCCGTCTATTCGGAGAGGAAAGTAACCTAATTAGGAAATCTCTTACGACCGCTCGTTTTAAAGACTTCTTTGGGATTGGGAAGCTCTGCGAGTACCGTTGGTGGGAAACTAGATAATTGCAGTTTATTATTAGTTTTCGATTGATTTGATTGACTAACGGTTGTTGAACTTTGATTGCACCTAGTTTGTTTATGCTTGAGAATCTTCTCTTGATATAAGATTCACTCAAACTAGATCGAAGTATCGACGGGGATCTTTAGACTATTTGTAGATCTAAAGACGTCTTGTGATAATCCATTGTTAATGAGACTGTTATGTGTGATTGATCACAAGAGATTCAAGTTGATTGTGTGAAAGTGTTTATTGAAGATCTAAGAAGATTTGAAGACAAAGAAGATTTCTTATTTGAGTTCATAATCTTTGGTGTGCACAAAACTTGATCGGTTGGGGATCCAACTATAATCGGTTTATCTTTTAATAGATTGGATTGATTAGTTATGTAGATCGGCATCAATACATTTCTTTGTGATTCATAGTATTGATTACATAGTCTGAACAATTATTTTGGTAGTTGTTGAATAGATTGATCTAAGAACCCGACAAAGGAGTTTATTGGGATAAACGGAAGAGCCTTTTGTCAAACTCATATCACGTTGTTTGAAAAGAGTTGTTACCGAACATATTTGTTGTTCCTTTACTGTTTGGAATACGAACCAAAGGAATTGTTCCAAGTGCGTGACTTATTGCAAGTTGGAGGCGCAAGGATACAGACGAAACTAGGTGAACTATAGATTTAGTTGCTTGGTCTCAACTATACGAAGTTGGTTTAGATTTTTTATAGCGGCTTAATCCCCGAGAATATTCAGTGGACAAGGTCGGGTTTTTCTCGCATTTGCGGTTTCCTCGTTAACAAAATTTTTCTGTGTCTTTTACTTTTCTATTTCCGCAATTATAATTGTTTTTTATTATAATTAGAAGTAAAATACACAAATGTAAATTCCTAATTACTTGATAGCAATGCTATTGTGTTTGGTTAAGTCCGAACCTATTATCAAGTAATCATACTTTGTTTTAGTATTATCTCGATCTCGTATCTATAGACGATCACACAAGTGTGTACCGATTAGTTGTATTGTCTCGGCTCGGTCCATAGACCATCACTTTCGGATAAAGGACTTATAGGTGGAAAATTTTAGATTGAGGTATATTTGAGTACCCTCATCTTTTCAATTGGTATCGAGAAAGCGAAGGCAAACATTTAAAAGATCTAACAACTGTGTTTGGTGCGATCCATCCTATAAGAAATGAACTCGAGTTCTCATGAATTGACTTCAATCAACGTCATGCCAAGATTTGACAGAACAAACTATCTATGGTGGAAATCTTGCTATGAGATCTTTTCTTCAATCATGAGACTTTAATACATGGCTATTAGTCGTCGATGGTTATAATCGCTTAGAAAGTAGAAAATTCGGCGAGTTTAAACGCTTAGTGGATTTTTCAAAAACGAAGAAAAGGCTTTTGCTAAGTTTTGTAATTCGGATGGTTTGAATGCTATCATACATCTTTGTAAGTCGTGATCTACAACATCATATATCAACATGTCAAACTTCGAAAGAAGCTTGGGATAATCCTCAGATCGTATTCGAAGGAAACACATCAGAGAAAGAAGCTAGACTTCAAACTCTTACGTCCGATTGGGAAAACCTTTGAATGGATGACAACGACACTTTTGAAGAGTTTCATATTAAACTCTCTGAGATAATTAATGCTTCTTTCCCACTTGGAAAGACTATTTCTGAAAAGGAAATAGTGTGCAAAATTATTAGATCGTTGCCATCTAGATACGATTCTAAGAAGCATGCAATCATAGAAGCAAATGATCTTTCAACACTCTCACGAAGCAAACTCGTTGGAAATTTAAAGAACTTTGATCATGAAT